>CAKOGI010000049.1:0-60913 GCA_933228895.1 Platycnemis pennipes
AATTGCACTAACCCGTTAAAATACATATTTAAACAATTATCATTTTATGGAATGGAAACCTAATAAATCCGTGAGTAGCGCTAGCAGTCAGCACGAATTCATGTGCAGGAAGAAATGGCCGACCACGCCTCAAGAATCAACGGCGTACAATTCCTTTAACATCTTCCATTATCCTCGTGAAAATCAGAATGCAGTTCACGGCATACGACGAACTGTATAAGCAACCACGATTTCGGGAACGACAATGGAAAAGGCCTTAGCAACGCTCGGAAAAGGACCGAAAAAAAACAGTAACTTTCAAAGTAAATTAATTAATTTACAGAAACCTCGAAAACAAAGTGTAAATAGGTTGAAAGAATAAGAAAGTTCAAACATTTTCTCAGTAAACACAGAAAAATGGAAGAAAAATTGATATGCAATAATTTTACCAAGCAAAAGAAGAAACGGGTTCGATTCCTTGAGCCAATAATGTGTTTACATTGGTTTAAATGGACTTTTTCAATTTATGAAAGCACAAGGGTTTTTTCTTTCGCTCAGTAAAATTACTAAATGTTAATCGATTTCTTTCATTCCTCTTGTATATAATGGGGAACGATATTAACTTTCTAATTCTTTCAATAGATATGTACTTTGTGCTCGAAATTTCTTTAAATAATGTTATTTACGTTGAAAGTTACTGCTATCCTTCGGTCCTTTTCCGAGCGTTGCTAAGGCCTTTTCCATTGTCGTTCCCGAAATCGTGGTTGCCTATACAGTGCGTCGTATGCCGTGAACCGCATTGCGTTTTTCACGAGGATAATGTAAATTATTAAAGGAGGTTTTTCCCGCTGATTCTTGAGGCGTGGTCGGCCATTTCTTTCTGCACATACATCCGTACTGACTGCTAGCGCTATTCATAGATTTAGTAGGTTTGAATTCGCTAAAATTAGGATTATTTATAATTTTTTTAAAATTTCTTTACGAGTTTGTGCATTTTCAACGACTTGATTCATAAAAGGCTGATATATAACTTCTCCGAAAACATCGTGGATAGATGTAGTTTGAGATAGTTTAACAAAAACTTGAGCATCAACGTAAAACATTATTTGTATTATAGGTACGCGTAATTAGGGAACTTATATATACGTAAAGGTACGACACCTATGTATTTTTATAATAAGGCCCAATTTGAATTCTGGCAGTAATGATAAGTTTACAATGGTTTAATTATTAATTATGGTTGCGATACTGACTTGGAGCCATACCCAACTTCGTGAAACAAAGTTTTTTCCGTCCCTTCATGATAAATGAAAATGCCTAAATACAATAAGTATTTATTATATTTATCCCTCAAGCTGAATATCAGTGGGAACCTTCAGCAAGATAATTGGAACGGTATTCCCGTTTTTTGTAAAGATGATGGTTTGAATTTTGATAGTATTTATATATTTTGGTGATTTATTACGTTTTGTAGTGCAAGATAGCTCCATATTCAAAGTTGGGATTCGTCCTTTGCAATAAATGTTACAATCTTATTATTATATATGCATACTCTTCTCACACCCGTTGAATTTAAACGGGATCCTTCCGCTAGTGGTTATAATTTTCCGAACCTTTCAGGCTGGAATGGGGTATTTCCGAAAGGGGGACCCATCTTCTTGGCAAAAAATAATATTTTTTCTCTGAACTTTCACGTAAGTACATTATTCGAGTATTAATCACCGGACTTCATTGCAATGGCGTCAATGAACTTCCTACGGACACGTGGTAATGCCATTAGTTCAATTTGCGTTGGAGGTCTAATCGTAAAAGCTGGTACAGACGTTACCTATGTCACTACATACCTGTCATTTCTCTACGATTATCTGAATTTCCCCTTTCCACCCATATTCTTATAAGGTTTTATCTTTCAACCTACTATTCTTATATTTGATTAAACTTTTGGGTTTCTCACCGCGTTTATAAATTTCAAACTACGACCCTTTCAAAAGCATGACGTCTGTTTTCCGCTTGTCACAGGAAAGGTTCAAATTGGTAAACTTGGAAAGTAATGTAAAAAACATATAATACTTGAAAACCATAGAATTATTCATTTGAATACTCTTGCTTTTAACGATTGCAAACCTACATAATCCGTAAGTAACGTTAGCAGTGATCCAGTATGCTTGTGCAGAAAAATATTTACCTTGTTCCACAAATTGCTTAGAATGCCTCCAATATCTTCCTTTATCCTCACGAAAGGTACATTGCAGTTTACGGCGTCTCATTAGAATGAACTATTTTAGAATCATTGAGTTAGCGTCAGTGAACATCCCATGGATTCGCAATGATAAATTTGTTTCCATTGGGATTGGAATTGATTCCCAAAAGATGGTACAAAATTAACCTATTTAAAGTACATACCTGTCGTAATCTTTACATACATTTAAATTCCCTATTTACAGTTACTTATAATGCAATTTTTTAAATCTAACTGCTCATGTCATCATTAAAATATGTCAAATCTCAAACTAAGACGACGCTTTCGAAAGAGAATCATATTTGTCCTTCATGTCTCAGGTCGGCGGAAATGCACAAACCTGTAGATAAATCGGAAGCACATGTTTAAATACACCTCATCTTACCCAATTCAAGCCTACTATATCCCCGAGTAGCGCCTGTAGTCAGCAGTTGTGCCTGTGCCGGAAGAAATGGCCGACCATGCCTCATGAATAAGTGCCAAAAACCTCCTTTAACACCTTCCATTATCCTCGTGAAAAGCACAATGCAATTCACGGCATACGACGCACTGTATAAGAATTCAGGATTTCGGGGACGACAATGACAAAGGCCTTAGCAACGCTCGGAAAATAACCGAAAAAAACAGTAACTTTGACCGTAAATTTCAAAATTCAGAGAAACTTAATAAGAACGTTTAAACATTTTATCGTTAAATACAAAAAATGAAAGAAATTGATTAACATTTAAGAATTATACTGAGCGAAAGAAAAAACCCTTGTTCTTTCATAAATTGATAAAATCAAAATAAACCTAAGTAAACACATTATTGGCGCCAGGAATCAAACCCGAGACCTGACAAAAACGGAAATAGTTTTCCCGGGCCTTTCAGAGGGTTAGACACACAATGCAGTTTACGGCATCTCTCTCTTGTAGGACGAACCGTTTGCAAGATAGAGGGGTGACGGACGGACGGACAGACAGACGGACACTTCGCAAAATATATATACATGTATTATTTTATGCCATGGGAAGAGCCTGTGTATCGTGCCATGTCACCTTTCGCCGCAGAAATAAAATCTTGAAGGGTCCTACTACGCTACCCTGGGGAACTCCCGATGTGACTTTGATTGTGTCCGACATGATACCATCTATGACAAACTTCTGCTCTCGCCCACTTAACAGACAGACGGACACTTTCATTTACATGGTACATTCAGATACATTTCTGTTTTGTGATGGGGGATCTATTGGTCATAATGATAGTCTGCTGTTGACCAGTTAAGGATGTGCTTTTTGAAAGCGAAGGAGTTGAAGATGTACGGCGGACAGCTTGATTTGAAAATTTTGAAGTCGTAACATGTTCTCATGGTTTTATTTGACATACAAGTCTTACAGGCGCGCTCTTCGCTATCTGAAGCTTATTATTAGTTTTTTCATTAACATTATTTAGTTGACCGCAACAGTAGTCAAAATTTGGGAATATAATCGGATTTACGATTGATTTTCGTATGTTTGTGGGCAACTGGTTTTTGGATTTGTATGGGTGATGAACAGTTTTGTAGCTTTCACTCCTAATATTTAGGCAGTGGTCATTCCAACTTAAGTTTCTGTCCATAATTACTCCTAAATGTGTTATTTGTTCTTCGCAGGGGAGTACATTATTTTTGACTGTGTTTGTAGGAAAATTATACTTTTGAAATTTATCTTAAAGGAATGGTTCCTACTGCCTACGGCCTTTGCTTTATTTTCATTCAGTTTCAGACCATTATTCTCAGCTTATGTGTTGATATGTACAATATCAGCATTCAGACAATTCAATAGTTTGTGTGAGGTTTTCTGGTGTTGAATATTGGTAAATTTGGAAATCGTGGGCATAAAGGAAAGATTATGAGTGAGGTAAGAATTTCGGTAGGTCGTTAATGAATATTGAGAATAAGAAAGGACTAAAAACAGGTGCTTGAACCATTCCTGTGTCCACGTTTAGGCAGTTAAGATGTATCTCCGTTCCAGCGGCGTCGGAAGTGTAGGGGAGGGAGGGCATTAGCCCCTCCCCCCAGAATTTGCCCCGGGCCCTTTTCAAGGTTGGCCCCTCCCAGCGAAAATAATTCCGACGCCCGTCCCTTCCTATTTTTGCGTGCATTCGCCCGGTAAGATATGATCGGAACCATTTTAGTTCCCAGCGGTTTGCAACCCCGATAGAACGAGGAACGAAACAAATTTAAAATCCGTGGGTCCTGATGCCACTTCACTAGCTTTCTAGTTTATCACTGCGATTGGGAGTTTCCCATTTTAAAAATTGACATTTTATTTCATCTTGTGGACAAGTTACGCTAATTTAATTCTGCTATGTCACTCTTCGATTCCAATTTCATTTATTTCTTTGTCTTTGTTTAACCAGCGAAATTAGGACCCAGTCCTCTCTTCCAATCAACAGGGTAGACGTCACAAATATCCATGCCCCGGAGATTGAAAATCATCCCCGAAAATTTACCCCGCCCCCACAAGGTCCAGTAATTCTACCAAGTCCCTCTACAATTCTTGCCGATCTTCGGTGCACACGCGATTCCCCGTTATGAGAGACAATTGCGCAAAAAATTCAATATACTGGCAGTGTATTTAAAATGAGGTCTGATAGGGGGCTAATTCCTAAAATTACTTGGACAGGGAGACGGGGGTTATCGTCGAAACAGACGGTCCCTCCCAAATAACGAAGGTGTGATTCTCTTTCCGGATTATGCACGCCGGCTGTTCCTTCCCCAGAGATCTTATCACTTCCGATTATTTAAGGTGTTTTCATCATAAACTCCTTGTCGGTTTCCAAATACATCTACACTTCCACTAGTACGTACTTAATTGTTCTCTTAACCTAGGCTTAAATCAACGGAGGCTTTTAATAGGTGCCTAACTCTCTTCAGATTTTCTTTAGTATTCGTCCGGTACCATGATCCAAAAATTAGAGAAACACATCGCAGAGACGATAGTTTTAAAATGTCTACTAGTCCTCGTACACTTAGGGATTTTAATAGTCGGAAATATATATTTATTGATGTGTAATTACATTCTAGTATTACGACTTTAAGCTTTCCCAACTAGGAGCATATATTCTGCGCGCTTCCTTTGTTACTCGCGTAAGAACGGGGATGAGGTAAGACAGGAAGTAGGAAAATACTGTTAGCGGATGATTAAACGCTGGCCAGCCGGTCATAAAACGTGCAACAAATGGATCTTTATAGACATAGATGGGTATATGCATTGCGACTTCTACACGAAAAAGTGAAAATAAATTATCGGTTTGTATCACATTGATCCACAAATGTATAAAAAAATCTAGAAACAACGTTAGGGGGCGCAGTTCAGAAGGAGGATAAAACCAGTTGAAACTATATTAGGGAAAATTCGAATCCTCTTCACCCCCCCGAGATTGCAACACTCAGACGAGAGGTCGAAGCTCCACGTGTGAAGATGTCTCAACAGATGAAGTAGCGTCTGGTTTCAGTCCTCCTTGGAGGAGCCGTGAGAATTTGGTGGATGGAAGGACAACACGAGTATTATGTTACCTTGGCGATTCCCAAACGCAACTACACATTCATTTGTCGCAAAGAAGTTGTTCAGGAGACATACTAAGTGGTCAATGAGAAAACCCAGAATGACATAGACGCTTACAACTATACCTTACATACCAATCCGAGTAATCAATTGCCGAAGGGGTTTAATGGGTTTTAGGCAACCGTTGTTGACTGGATTACGCGTTTAATTGGTACGCACGCATTTATTCAGGTAATGGTTTGATGGATGAATGGCATTGGAAAGTTTATACGCTCGCACTTTTATCGTACATATATAAAAGAGTGATCAATCATAAGCGAAGGAGGATAACTTATTACTTTCCGCGCATCTTTATTGCAAACTCCCCCTTTGTACTAACAATAAGACACCTACGCGGGATGGGTGGCAGAATCAGACATCTTTCATATTTTGGTCCGTAATAATATCGACCATTTCATTGGGCATAATCTACTATCGCTACTCACGGATATCTATATCTACGGCATACCCTGCATGCCACCTCGAGGACGTGTGGCAGGCGGTGCTTTCCACACCAGGAACAATGGCACAACAAACAAAATGAACAACACAAAAAAACACCACACCTTTAAAATAATTAGGAAAAATAACTACCAAATCCCAATCATGCAGGATACACCCACGGATTCCATGCATGACCGGAAATCTGACAACAACTTAATAGACACTCATGCATGCAAAAACATTAAACCCAGGGAATGCTAAGAGCAATTCATGCGAGTAACATATTGATTTGAGCATACAGGAAACAAAAAATACTATCGACCTACTCCGAATATTACCACTATGATTATTACCGATTTACGCGATGCTTAACGTTCTGATTTCGAATCGTACGTGGATACAATAACATTTTAAACCTGTCTGTCCTGCAATCTATCACCGTAATTTTATTAGAATTATCGAGTTTACCACAATAAGTCGGAGCCAGCAAAATGTGACTAACGTCATCAAAAAAATGTTCCTCCTTAAATTTTGCCAGGAGATTAAGTGTATAATTCAGAGTGCGTTTTGACAACGATTCCCATCCCATCCGGCTAACATACCAGACACACTACTTTCCCTATCGTAACACCCTTTTGCATATCTCGCTGTTCTTCGTTGTACTCGATCTAATTCGTAAATTAAGCCAGCTTCATTATGGTTCCCATATACTCGCAGCATATTCTAAGTGTGGCCTAAAAATTGAAAAATAGCAAAGTTCCTTCACCCTCTCCTCACTTTTCCGTAATATTAGGTAATTAGATTAAGTTAAATCAACTGATTCAGGCGAGATGTAGTGGAAGTTTGACATATTTGATTCTAATAGATTAAGTTAAGCATTCTGTAAAACTAAGGGCATTTAAATGAAGGCTTTTGCGAGGTTCAGGTGGATTTTAGTCTTAGGATTTTCTTCGGCGTTTGTCCATATTAACAGACCTGAGACATGAGGAAGGAAGGTGTAATGCTTTATAAATTGTCGTAGATTGTGATGGACGAACGGTGAGATGGTGAGAAATATGAATTAGATAAAACCAAAAATAATAATAGTATGGTGAAACTTACATATTAATGTAAATGTGGGTCAAACAAGCAACAAAAATAGGCAAAAGTATTCCATGTATTTTTGTGGAAGGCCAACATAACGAGCATGGCATTTAACGAGAGTCGAAATAGAGGTCGGAAGGTTAGGGATGTCGGAACTATTTTCCCTGGGGGGACCTTAAAAAGGGTCTGCATTTTTTGCCGAAAGGATGAGGTGTGAAATTGAGAAGTAAGGTATGAGAATATGTGTCAGAAGGGAAAGCTGCAAAGAAGTGAAATTCAATTTTTACTAACGAGGACTACGTTTGGGCCCGGGCCTACTTCTGTGGGTGGAGTGGGGGATTCGGCCCCCTCACTTCCGACGCCAATGTCTAATGGACAATAGTACATGACATATGGAATTCATACTTACAAGACAATCGGATTTTAAAGTACTTCAAGTATTTTTCCTCATTAATTGAAAAGTGAAAAAATTCTACGGTGGGAAAACGCGACGGTACACTGTTGCATGCCGGTATACTATAAATGCGTGTGACGTGACACTCTTCCCCCTAGACAATAGGGAATGCTGCAGACACTAGCAAGCGAACGGCGCACTGCGTAAAAGCTTATTAACTAGTATCCAAGCTACATCATTTCAGTTAATTTCTTATGATCACTCTTATTTATTTAATTCAAATTATCTTTTCAGTTTATTCATTAATTATGAAACATTAAGTATTCATTTTACTTGGAGGCCAATGTAGTTGGCTCATGGTCTTGCGAACTTCACGCATTGCTTGGCAGTAGAGGACTCGAGCAGGATGCTCTGGTGCCTATCAAATGTTCCATGTTACAAGTTTCCACCTTGAACGTGTTCAGCGTAGTAACTTTTCGAACCCCGATAGTTTTCATTGGCTATTAATATGAATACATATTCACTTGAGCTAACGGGCTCAGAAATACAAAGGTACGTTCAGGTAACATGAATATTTCCTATGCCTCCCACAGTATAATTTACTGCTACATACCTTATTACACTTATTTATGATTACTTTGCACAAACGGAAGTAATAAATTCACGTTTGGCGGAACGATCGGCGTGCGTGATCCCGTGAAATGCATCCCACATTCAATATTTCATCTACATCTACGTAATAACCTGCAAGACACCATAAGGGTGTCATTCCCTGCAAGACACCATAAGGGCTCTGGAGTTCATTACACTCCGGACGCCGCCAAACGCGTGGCGGATAGGGTATTAGAACATTGCAGGCCTTTTTTAGGGTAGATGGTAGGGTAGAGAGTAGGTCATGTAGTGGGGTAAATAACTTCTCGTTGCCAGTCGCTTTATCGGCTAACATTCATGAAAGCAGAATTGAACCTCAAAATACTTCAGACATGACTAGAGCTCTCCCTTGTAGCCTTAATAACAGTCGAGGTGAAAATATTTCCGTTGCGGTAGTTAATTGCCGAAGTCTTAAAAACAAGATACCTGAGTTCCATCACCTTATTCATACTACTGATGCAGATGTAATTATAGGAACTGAAAGTTGGCTGACAGATGACATTCCTGACTCAGAAATATTCCCCAAATCTTTTAAAATATATAGAAAAGATAGACATAACAGAGCAGGTGGTGGTGTTTTCATTGCAGTCAAGAACTCAATCATTAGCAAAGCAGTAATATTTCCCGACAGCCCCTTAGAATGTGTTTGGTGTTCATTAACTTGCCCTAAATCCAGATCAATATCTGTCTGCGCCTTCTATAGGCCCCCAAACACTGATGTTGAGTCATTATTGGAACTGGGAAACCAGATAAATACTATAACGTCCCGTAACAGCGAACGTAATATAATAATAGGTGGAGATTTCAATGCACCATCAATAGACTGGAGAACATACTGCTTCAAAGCTGGAGGAAGGGACAAAGACATTTGTGAGACTCTATTAGATGTTTTCTCCAATAACTCCCTGACACAATTAGCTACAGCACCTAATAGAGGGGACAACACTCTTGATTTACTGGCAACCAATATCCCACAACATGTGACAATGATTGACACGGTTGATGGAATCAGTGACCACAGAGTTATAACTGCAAAACTCTCGCTATCTTTAGATAAAAATTTTAAACAAAAAAGAAAGTTTTACATTTTTAAAAGAGCAGACTTTGCTAACTTTAAAATTTATTTAAGAGATTCCTTATCGGATTTCAAAAAGTCTTCCATAAAGGTATGTACCAACGATTCATGGAAGTCGTTCATTAATATCATGCGCTCTGGGATCAACAGATTTATCCCTTGTAAATTCAAAAAAGAAAGCACTGAACCTAGGTGGTACAATGCCGAAGTGAGAAAATCCCTGAGACGGCAGCGAATATGTCATGCTAAAATGAAAAAAATTAGTAAACATATGCCCACTGATGAGCGTAATGTAATTATTGAAAATTATAAAATTTCAAAATCCACTGCAAAGTCAGCCCTTAGTAATGCATTTGCAGAATTCAAAAGAAAAACACTTGGGGAACAATTGAAAGAAAATCCAAAAGTCTTCTGGTCGTACGTAAGGGAAGTGCAAGGCCATAAGTCTGCCGTCCATTCACTTAAAAATGATAGAGGTGAAATGACCACAAACACACTCGACAAAGTTAACTTGCTAAATTCCTTCTTCCAAACCGTTTTTAACCCACCTTCCGGGGATTCAACTGTCGTGTTACCTGACCTCTTTCAGCGGTTGATGCAACCAATTGACATTTCCTGTAATGGTATTGAAAAATTACTTAAAGATATAAGCCCCAACAAATCTCCTGGCCCTGATCAAATTCCCTCCCGCGTGTATAGAGAGTTAGCATCCGAAATTTCCCCCTACCTTGAAGTAGTATTTAATAAATCCCTGACCGAACACGTCGTACCGATGGACTGGAAAGCAGCCGATGTAACACCCATTTTTAAAAGTGGCGATAGGGAGCAGCCATCTAACTAGAGACCTATATCCCTCACATCCATTTCATGCAAGGTCCTAGAACATATAATTGTCAGTTCAGTCATGGGACACCTAGATAGCCAGAATTTATTGTCCAATGTCCAGCATGGCTTCCGAAAGAGCAGATCGTGTGAAACCCAACTTGCTCTCTTTTCCCACGATATTTTAGTTTCTGGCGAAAATAATATTCCAGTGGATGCTATATTTCTCGACTTCAAGAAGGCTTTTGACAAGGTTTCTCACAGCAAACTAATTTTGAAGTTAAAATCTTATGGGTTAGACAGTAACATTATATCATGGATTAATGATTTTCTGCATGATCGGGTTCAAAGGGTTGTTTTGGACGGTGTTTCCTCACCGGCAATTAAAGTCACTTCCGGTGTCCCACAAGGTAGTGTGATAGGTCCACTCCTATTCCTTTTGTATATTAATGATATCCAAAAGGTGGTAAAAAGTAAGCTTCGTCTATTTGCCGATGACGCAGTAGTGTACAGGGAAATTCTATGCCCGAACGATAAAGAATATTTAAATATTGACCTACAAGCAATTGAAACTTGGTGTGATACATGGCAGTTAGAATTAAACTTTAAGAAATGTCTTGTAATGAATTTTTGGAAAAAGAATAGCTCTCCTTCTACCACTTACAAAATAAGTAATAATGAATTAACAAACGTGGAATCCATTAAATATCTTGGAATAAGACTGACAAATGATCTTTCCTGGGGTAAACACATTCGTGAAATAATTGGTCAAGCGAATCGCAAACTGGGTTTCATTAAAAGAGTATTGGGTAAATGTGACGATCATGTACGAGAAATCAGCTACTTTTCCCTTGTTAGACCTCATTTGGAATATGCTGCCAGTGTATGGGATCCCTACGAAATCGGTCTAAGTAATGAACTTGAACGTGTGCAGCGAAGATCGGCAAGATTTGTAAAGGGACGATACGATAATTATATTAGCGTAACCAGTCTATTAAATGAATTGAAATGGGAATCATTGTCAGATCGCAGGTTGAAATTTAGACTTAATCTCTTCCACAAATTCCAAGGCAACATTTTCAGTGATGATGTTAAAAATATTTTACGAACCCCAACTTACTATGGCAGACTGGACCATAATCATAAAGTTAGAGAAATTGATTGCCGAACTGACCGATTCAAAATGTCCTTTTTCCCTCGCACAATAAGAGATACGAATAACGGTAAATATGTCCTATCGGAGAGTAGCAATGAATAGCATTGGTAGCTGCATGTTGGTATGAGTACTTAAAGCTAACCCTACTAACAGAATGTTTTTGCATGTTTTCTTTGCAATTTCTATCTTTTTTAAATAGTGTAGTTCTGACTACTATATTAATACTATTCCTTTTTTATGCATGATATGTAGTGCATGTTTGGTGAGCAATCACCCCCTGCCACACACCCTTGTGGTGGCTTGCAGGGTATTATGTAGATGTAGATGTAGATAAGGGTGTGTGGCAGCGGGTAAATTCTCACCAAACAAGCACAACATGTCATGCATAAAAAAGAATAAGTAATAATATACCACCCTAAACTTTAATTGTTGAAAGAGGATAAAAATAGCAAAGCAGGTTTGCAATATAATGCTATCAGTTGGGATAGCTTGAATTCCTCATACCAACATGCAACTACATAGGTTATTAATCCATACACTCCAATTGGATATATTTACCGTTATTTATATGCCTAATTGCACGAGGGGAAAAGCAGTTTGTTTTGACTACGGTTTCGTGCAGCACTAATAATATCCGGGTGAAAAGAAGGAAGAAAAAGGGATTATTAGACCTTGCATGAAAGTCACCAGTACTCGTTACAATCAGTTGCTGGCAAGCACCACCTATTGAAATACCTCCCGTCTGGCGTTCCTGGGGTGACCGTTTGTTTTTACGACTGCATCGACCTTTGTTGATTACTTTAAAAAATAATTCAACGTTCGAAATGCGTGGACCCCGACTGTTTTTGCGAAAGTATCGCGCAAGTCGCTAAACCACTGTGAAGTATTAAATTATGGTTTAATTACCCATATATATAAGTGATGAGTTAACAATGACAGCAAACTGAAAGAAATTTGACGGTTGATAGAACTGCCTTTCCCATGTTACTTCAATTATATATGTAGTTAAATTATCGCGGAATCAATTCTCGCAACCAGCAGACTGATTCCTGTTTTAAGTTTAACCCGCGTCGAATTTTCCGACCAAGCAGTCGTCGCAAGCGTTCATCACTCGTCTCCTTCGAACGCCTTCCTTCTTAGCTCAATATCTTGGAAGAGAGAGAGTGTGTGGAAAGATGTGCGCTCTCTCAAGAAACGCAGCTAAGGAGATAGCGAACGGACCCTGGGTGGTCATCACCCGCCAGCGAGATAAACAAGAATGCTCCCTTATCTGTCGCAGCACGCCTCTAATGCCATCTCAGAAGGAGAGACTACGGACGTCGTAACGCCTTTGGTTGAGTATTAGGGACTTGATGAAGGAAATACGCTATCCATAAGAAATATGTATGGGAAAAAAATGATGGGAAAACAGACGGTGGGAAAATTTTCCATGCGAAAATAGGTAATGATTTTTTTTAAATTTCGTTAACTGTCGTGATGAATAGAATTGAATTCGAAAACGATGGATAAAAAGTAGGGGCAAAATAGTCACCTCCAGCTAGATACAGCTAAGTTGCTGAACTCCTACTTTCAAAGAATTTTTAATTAACATAAGCGTAGTTTAGATAAAAATATATCTACCAGATTTATTTCACCAACCAATGCCCTGAATCGCTTTACATTGCAGCGTAATCGATTCTATGTTTAAACAACGTTTGCCCGAATTAACTCCATGATTGACTCCGTATCTTAAATTGATATTTACCAAATCCCTCTAAGAACGTATAGTTCTCAAACACTGGAGGATTGCAAATGTCTACCCAATTTTCAAATTAGGGATAGTGAACAGCCATGTAATTAAACACTGATATCATTAACGTCCCAATTATGAAAAATTAAGGAGTATATACCAGTTGCATCGATAAAGGGGCCACTCAATAGCCAGGATTGATTACATCTACATCATAACCTGTGGGCCACCACAAGGGTGTGTGGCAGGGGGTGATTTCTCACCAAACATGCACTACATATATCATGGATAAAAAAGGAATAGTATAAATATACTAGTCAGAACTTCACTATTTAAAAACGATAGAATTATCAATGCAAACACGCAAAAACATTCTGTTCGTAGGGTTAGCGGTGATAGTAGGGTTTTATCGAATCGCCAGTTTTTGTCGGACGATCGCCAAAATTAGGATTTATCACTTATTTCACATTCTAAACAAAACTAGGTGAGGAAGAAAGCGCTGCGACAACAATTAAAAGATGATAAATACTGTACTTATCTTGATTAGGGATGGGGACTTAGTCTGCTTCGGTAGCCATAACGGACGACAAATGACGATCGAATCAACAAGTTCGCGTTTTAAACAATGCCCTTCAGAAGCTAAAACCCAACGTCTCAGGTCATCGCGTATTTAAACAATGCCCTTCAGAAGCTAAAACCCAACGTCTCACGACATCGCGTATTTAAGCGAAGTCCTTCTAAAGCTAAAACCAAACGTCGTCCTTGCCGCGCAAACCCAGATCGTGAAATGAGCAATTTCAAACGAGATAAAACAATTGAGGCGCGAAACTCACTATTATGGTTGAAGTCCGCATCCCTATCAAGGTAAATACCGTATTCATCATCCTTTAATTGTTGTAGCAGCGCTTTCTTCCTCACCTAGTTTTGTTTAGAATGTGAAATAAGTGATAAATCCTAATTTTGGCGATCGTCCGACAAAAACTGGCGATTCGATAAAACCCTACTGTAACCGGGTTAGCTTTAAGTACTCATACCAACATGCAGCTACCAATGCTATTCATTGCTACTCTCCGATTGGACATATTTACAGTTATTCGTATCTCTAACGGCACGAGGGAAAAATGACATATTGATTCAATTTCTCTAATTTTATTATTATGGTCCAGTCTGCCATATCAAGTTGGGGTTCCAAAGTTTTTTAACATCATCACTGAAAATATGGTCTTGGAATTTATTTAAGAGATTAAGTCTAAATTTCAACCTGCGATCTGACAATGATTCCCATTTTAATTCATTTAATAGACTGGTTACGCTAATATAATTGTCCTGTCGTCCCTTTACAAATCTTGTCGATCTTCGCTGCACACGTTCAAGTTCATTACTTAGTCCGATTTCGTAGGGATCCCATACACTGACAGCATATTCCAAATGAGGCCTAACAAGGGAAAAGTAGCTGATTTCTCGTACATGATCGTCACCTTTACCCGATACTCTTTTGATGAATCCCAGTTTACGATTAGCTTGACCCATTATTTCACGTGTTTACCTCAGGAATGATCATGTGTCTAAATGATTAATACATGAACTAACATGGGTTCAGACGGTATCGGTCTTGCAAAACTCAACTAGGTCTCTTTGCTTCAGATCATTCAGCTTCGGGAGGAGTAAACATTAAAAACTACTCAATATCTAAGATGAGGACAACAAAATCTGAACGCTACAGCATTCCAATCCAAAGATGTATAAAACAAGAGACATATATTTCAGTAAATGGATTCAAGCACGCAATAGCCAGTAACACCAATGTCTATGGGGGAAATCAAAAGCGGTTAACGGCTAATTTATATGAACCTCATTCAAAATGTAATAATATTTCTTTGAAAAGCTACCTAAAATGAAATAGACACAGGAGCAATTGGTACTTACCCGAAAATAACAGGGTGTACAATCAGCCGACCTCGAAGATATGCAAGTCTGAACCAGTAAAATGGACGATCTCTCCGCAGGAAAGTAGAAAAACAGTAGAGGGCTTAGCTCCGCACCACACGAACAACTCGATGAACCGTCGACTGCAGAATGACGAAATGGGAGACGCGCCCGTTGTTAACTCCCGAGTCCGTCGGGTGGCAGTGCGATCGCATCCCACGTGACTTACCCTCCGCCCCTCCTCCTCCAGGAATCGTTCCCCTCCCCCATCCGTGACGTCATATCCTCCCCATCCAGTCACATTCCCATGGAACTGCTTCTCAAACGACTTATTGCTGAATGTGAGCAGCTGTCGATAGGCAATGTGTGAAAGGTGTTACTTAATCCTGAAAGGACAGAAAACCCCAGCATGTTTATTCTATTAATGTGCAAATTGTAAAATTATGAAACTATTGATCTTTTATGATGATAAATACGATTTTCGTACGAGTACCATAGCCTCCGTATGCAAATGTTTATCAATTCCATTCACTGTCTCTGGAGACCATAAAGTAATAAATATAAGTTCTACCTCTTAAGATTTGTAATGATCGGATGAATATAATGAATGTGGTTGCTTATTGTAGAGCAAAGCATAACCAATTCATCAATAATAAATCGTATTTATTCATCTACATCTACATCTACATCTACACGATACCCTGCAAGCCACCGCGAGGGTGTGTGGCAGGGGGTGAAGGTCACCAAGCATTCACTACTAGCATGCAAGCAAGCAACTAAAGGGTCTCATGCAACTAGATTGTTAGTATCTATAGTATTTGAGGGGTTAATACATGCATCATGCACTACAGAATACTCTAAAATATTTCCCCTACCTATCCCTTTCCTATGCTGCCTATTCTGTTCTCTTATAGTACGGGGGAAAAATGCCATTTTGAATCTATCTGTACGACAATCTATCTCTCTAATCTTATTTATCTGGTCGAATCTAGCATAATACGCTGGTGTTTTCAATATGTGCCTAACATCTTCAGTAAAGCTATCCGATTGAAATTTCTGCAGTAGATTTAATCTGAACTTTAATCTACGCTCTGATAATGATTCCCACCCTAATTCTTGTATTAATTCTGATACACTACTCAACCTATCGTAACACCTTTTGACGAACCTAGCTGCTCTACGCTGCACACTGTCTAGTTCTCTCATCAAACCTAATTCATTAGGATCCCATACACTGGCTGCATACTCAAGGTGGGGCCTAACTAGTGAAAAGTAGCATCGCTCTTTTGTCTTCTCATCACATTTCCCAAGTACTCTTTTTATAAATCCTAGCTTTCTCTTCGCTCGGCCGCATATTTCCCTTATGTGTCTTCCCCACGATAAATCTTTAGTGATTGTTACACCTAAATATCTTACGGTTTCAACGTTTTCGATCTTCGTGTTATTAATTCTATAGGATCGCTCTATCGAATTATTCCTCCTCCAAAAATTGATAGCTACACACTTTTTAAGGTTGAGTTCTAACTGCCATTTGTCGCACCACTCTTGAATTGCATCTAAATCCTTGCTAAGTGATTTCATGTCCTCTTCGTTTGATATACCCCTGTACACCACCGCATCGTCTGCAAAAAGTCTAAGGTTACTACTAACTACGGTACCCAAATCGTTTATGTATAAAAGAAATAGAAGCGGACCTACTACGCTACCCTGGGGAACTCCCGATGTGACTTCGATTGTGTCCGACATGATACCATCTATGACAACCCTCTGCTCTCGCCCACTTAAGAATTCTTTTACCCAACATACAACGTCTTTATTTATACCAAAACTCTCTAACTTCAAGATTAATTTGTCATGAGGAACTTTATCGAAAGCCTTTTTAAAATCTAAAAATATCGCATCAACTTCAGTACTGCTTTCGCCGTGGACTAAAATATCGTGTACGAATAAAGCTAATTGTGTCTCGCAAGATCTACCTTTCCGGAACCCATGCTGGCTGTTTATGAGTAATCCCTGACTATCCAAATGCCCCATGATCGAACTGACTACTATGTGCTCAAATATCTTACAAGAGATTGACGTGAGTGAAATGGGTCTGTAGTTACTAGGTTCTTCCCTATCACCGCTTTTAAATATAGGTGTAATGTTCGCTACTTTCCAATCCTTGGGTACTGTGTGGTTCTTTAGTGTTTTATTGAATATTATTTCTAGATAGGGGGCTATTTCAGAAGCTAATGTTTTATAAACTCTGGAAGGAATTTGATCGGGACCTGGTGCTTTGTTTTTACTTATGCTTTTTAACTGCTGCTCTATTCCGCGACATGAAATGTTTATTTCGGGCATTTGCTCACTGAAAGTGTTCGGCGGTGGTTCCACTGCGTTTTGTGACGATGAGTTGAATACACTTTGGAAGAAGGTGTTTAAAGTGTTGGCTTTTTCTACACTGCTGGTGACTCTGATTCCTTTATCATTTTTAAGTGTGTGCACTGTGGACTTATTTCCCTGAAGCTCTCTCACATATGACCAAAACGCTTTAGGATTGCTATCTAAATATTCTCCTAACATCTTGCTCTTGAAATGTGATAACGCTTGCCGACATGATTTCCTTGCTAATGCTCTCGATTTTTTATAGTTTTGAACTAGCTCATTTTTTTCCTCTACCGATAGACCCCGTCTGGCATTTTTCATCTTAGCGTGGCATACCCTTTGTCGCTTTAGTGATTTCCTAACCTCCGCGTTATACCACCTTGGCTCTGTATTATCACTAATATATTTACTTGGTATGTATTTATGAACTGCGTTACGGGTGACCTCAAGAAATTCTCTCCACGAATCCTCTGTATTTAATCCTTTGCTTTGTTCGCTGAATACATTAAACGCTTCCCTTAATTCCTCTTTCATACCGTCGTAATTTGCCTTGCCAAATAAGTACACCCTCCTCCTTGGTTTATAATGTCTTTCAACGCCTACAATAAATTCCGCATGCACTATTTTATGGTCACTAATTCCTGTGTCTGTAACTGTATTTAGAACTCTCTCGGGTATATTTGTTGCTAATAAGTCTAGAATGTTGTTACCCCTGGTCGGCTCTGTTACTAGCTGTTGTAGAGAATGTGTCGTAAAGGTGTTCAACAGTGATTCGCAATGTTCCTTATCCTTACCTCCTGCAATGAAACTACACGTATTCCAGTCTATCGAGGGGAGATTGAAATCTCCGCCTACTATTATTCCTCTATCATTCTTCCCAGAAAGTAATGTGCGTATCTCTGACTCTAGCTCTATTATAGAATTGGCGTCTGCGTCCGGTGGCCTGTAATATGCACCTACATATATCTTTTTTGCGTTACTACTTTTACTTTTAACGGAACACCAAATACTTTCTACATTTCGCTCTGAAATAAGTTCTCTTCTACTGACATACGGGTCCTTCACAGCTATGAAAACTCCTCCTCCGTTTCTGCTTACTCTATCCTTTCTGTATACTGTAAAACACTTCGGAAATACTTCATGATCTGATATGTCCTTCGAAAGCCAGCTTTCTGTACCTACGATTATATCTGCATTAGTACTCTTAATGAGGTGGTGAAATTCTGCTACTTTATTTCTTATACTACGACAATTCACTACTATCACTGAATTTTTTTCTTCCAATCTGTTTCTCTCTTGGTGCTCCTTTCCAACTAAAATTTTCCTCGATAATTTTTTGACGGACAAACTATTTGGTCTACCTCTTACCTTTGATGAATTATCATGTTCGTTCTCTCCATGTGTTTTTCTCTGACCTTCTAAAACTACTCTGCATGTTCTGTCAAATTCTTGCACGATTTTTCCCCCGCGGATTGACCTGCACTCTGGGCTACCACCTGAGCTAAACCCTACGTGTATGCTCCAGTATCCTACTCGCTACCTTAGACGATGCCTCGTCCGTGTAGTGGACACCCGAGCGATTCAGGGGCACCCGACACGTTTCCAGCTCCGGCCCGAGGTCCAAAAACTCAGCTCCCTCGCTCCCACAGACTTCACGGAGTCTCCGGTTTATGCCTAAAACTCGGCTCCAAACCATCGACCCCCGATCCGTCCTAGGTACCAAGCTACATATAGTCAGCCTCATATCGATACCCAGACCTCCACGAACACGGTGGAACTCGGTGCATAGATATTCACATATTAATAAACGCCTATAAGCTAGTAAGCATATTTTTTACCAAATAACAATTTTTTTTATTACCTGCATGTTCAAATCAACGTGTGACTAGCATGCAATGCCTTTTTTTCCATGCATCTACTTACGGCAGATCATCAGTAGATGCATGGAACAACGAGGGTGTGTGGCAGGGGGTGATTTCTCACCAAACATGCACTACATATCATGCATTAAAAATGATTGTATTAGTATAGTAGTCAGAACAACACTATTTTAAAAAAAATATACAAATTTCTAAGCAAACATGCAAAAACATTCTGTTAGTAGGGTTAGCTTTAAGTACTCATACCAACATGCAGCTACCAATGCTATTAATTGCTACTCTCTGATAGGACATATTTACCGTTATTCGTATCTCTAATTGTTCGAGGGAAAAAGGACATTTTGAATCTATCAGTTCGGCAATCAATTTCTCTAATTTAATGATTATGGTCCAGTCTGCCATAGTAAGTTGGGGTTCGTAAAATATTTTTAACATCATCACTGAAAATATTGCCTTGGAATTTGTTTAAGAGATTAAGTCTAAATTTCAACCTGCGATCTGACAATGATTCCCATTTCAATTCATTTAATAGACTGGTTACGCTAATATAATTATCGTATCGTCCCTTTACAAATCTTGCCGTTCTTCGCTACACACGTTCAAGTTCATTACTTAGACCGATTTCGTAGGGATCATATACACTGGCAGCATATTCCAAATGAGGTCTAACAAGGGAAAAGTAGCTGATTTCTCGTACATGATCGTCACATTTACCCAATACTCTTTTGATGAAACCCAGTTTACGATTAGCTTGACCCATTATTTCACGTATATGTTTACCCCAGGAAAGATCATGTGTTAGTCTTATTCCAAGATATTTAATGGATTCCACGTTTGTTATTTCATTATTACTTATTTTGTATGTGCTTGGAGGAGAATTATTCTTTTTCCAAAAATTCATTGCTACATATTTTTTTTAATTTACTTAATTCTAACTGCCATGTATCACACCAATTTTCGATTGCTTGTAGGTCATCATTTAAATATTGCTTATCGTTTGGGCTTTGGAATTTCCCTGTACACAACTGCGTCATCGGCAAATAGACGAAGCTTACTTTTTACCACCTTACTGATATCATTAATGTACCAAATGAACAGGAGTGGACCTGTCACACTACCTTGTGGGACACCCGAAGTGACTTCAATTTCCGGTGAGGTAACACCGTCCAAAACAATCCTTTGGACCCGATCATGTAGAAAATCAGTTATCCATGATTTAATGTTACTGTCTAGCCCATAAGATTTTAATTTCAGAATTAGTTTGGTATGAGACACCTTGTCAAAAGTTTTTTTGAAATCTAGAAAAACAGCATCCACTGGAATATTATTTTCGCCAGAAACTAAAATATCGTGGGAAAAGAGAGCATGAGTATCTTTGAAATTGGTGTCGGGTTTCAAGTCATGCATGGTATTCATGGGTGTGTCCTACATAATTGGGATTTGGTAGTTTTTCTTCTTTTCTCCCCAGTTACTTTTAGGTGTAGTGTTTGCTTTGTAGTGTTCATTTTTGTTTGTTGTGTCATTGTTCCTGGTGTGGATGCACCCCCTGCCACACACCCTCGAGGTGGCTTACAGTCGTAGATATAGATATAAGCCCACCAGCTAAAAGGATTATAATAAACTACAGGAACAAACAATTTTACGACGAGTTTGGCAGTTTCATATTCTAATGTAAGCAGGATAGTTACTTAAGTTAACCATGTTTTGCTCTAAAGATCCATTCATCTGGATGAATACGCGAATATTCCAAGCAGGGAAATTTATCATACATGTACAATTTAATACAATAATATCAGCTATTGTGAAAGGCGTAAAGTTAGCCGTGAATCTATCCCATAAGAATGTAAACATCGCTTGCTATTGGCTGCCGGAATTTTTGTTTGGTTATGGTTCTCTTTATGGTATCCTTATGGTTCTCATACCGGAAAGGGACTGGCTTGCGATTATTACGACTCAGAACTGGGTAATTTATAGCCCACCTCGTTTGAGAATAGCAGATCGGGCAATTACGATCCGTAAAATTGAAAGGCCTTATAATGGCGACACCGATTCAGAATAGCACCCTAAGCGCTGTTCTTGCGGCTGCTTTTCGCATTTTTAAAGTGCGATAATACTTTTTAGATCGTTATTAGATACATTTTTCTTCGTTTCGCGTGACTAACTCGTTGGCGTCTTAATCATTTTCTAACCTCCGCGTTGTACCACCTTGGTTCCCTATTCTCACTCATGCACTTTTGTGGAATTATATATGATGAAAAATAACACCATAATTTGGAGGAAGTTTTTCCACATATTCTCTGTTTAACATTTTTTCTGAAGTTATAATACTTTTTAAAAATGTCTCTGGTCGCGCCGATATCCGTAAAAATTTGCTATAGTAAAAAAATAAATCATTCTTTTAATAAAAAGTTTTTTTTCAGTGTTCAGGGAAAATTTAACTACTAACTTTTAGTCACTTATCTCATCGACATATTCAACTTTAATAACTATTTTGGTGATGTTTGTCGCAAGTAATTCAAGTACGTTCTTCCCCCTATTAGGCAAGGCTACTATTTTATGTAGTGCGTACTACCCGAACAGGTTCAGCAATGACTCACTGATTTCTTTGTCCCTACTCCTAGACTTATCACTAAATGTTTTACAGACCATCTATGGTGTAAATCTCCCACTACAATAATCAGTTACGGGACTTGATGGACCTTATCTGTTTCTCGAGTTGCTAATATTGAGTGTACATCGGAACGGTGTGGTCTATAGTAGGCAAAAACATATATTACTTTCGATTTAGCACATTGAATGGAACATAATCTACATATGCATCTACGCAATACCCTGCAATCCAATACGAGGGTGTGTGGCGGAGGGTGAACATATGCTACATGGAAAAAATATTAATAATATGGGTCACATGAAGCTACATGTTTAGTATCTACATAGTAATAAATGGATTGTCTGTTGATACATGCATCATGCGTACAGACTACGCTACAAAATTTTGCCCAACTATCCCTTTGCTATGCTGCCTATTGTGATCTCTTATAGTACGGTTGAAAGTGTCATTTGAAATCTATCTCTGTAATATTATGTATCTGATCGAATCTTACGATCATGTACGAGAATTCAGCTACTTTTCCCTTATTAGACCTCATTTGGTACATGCTGCCAGTGTATGGGATCCCTACGAAATCGTTCTAAATAACGAACTTGAACGTGTGCAGGGAAGATCGGCAAGATTTGTAAAGGGCCGGTATGATAACCTTACTAGCGTAACCAGTCTACTAAATGAATTAAATTGGGAATCCTTGTCAGATCGCAGGTTGAAATTAAGACTTGATGTCTTAAACAAATTCCAAGACCACATTTTCAGTGATAATGTTAAAAATATTTTGCGTACCCCAACTTACTATGGTAGACCGGACCATAATCACAAAATTTAGAGATATTGATTGCCGAACTGACAGATTCAAAATGTCCTTTTTTCCTCGTACAATTAGGGATGTGAATAACGGTAAATATATCCAGTACGAGTGTAGCAATGGATAACAATGGTAGCTGCATGTTGGTATAAGGACTTATAGCTAACCCAACTAACGGCATGTTTTTGCATGTATGTTTTGCTATTTTTATCTTTTTTTAAATAGCGCAGTTTTGAACAGAATCTATACAAGTAATAATCCTTCTTTTATGCATTATATGTATAGTGCATGTCTGGTGAGAGTTCACCCCCTGCCACACAGCTTTATGGTGGCTTGCAGGGTATTATGTAGATGCGGACGTAGAATCTAGCATAATACGCAGCTATTTTGTTATGTATGTTTTAGGGATGTGCGAGTACTCGAAAATTCGAGTCTAGTCGAGTAGTTGGTACTCGACTCGAGCACTCGAGTATTTTTACGAAAGTCGAGTCGAGTCGAGTAGTTTTTGTCGACGGAGCCGCCAATTCCAATTGATTCACAAATCTGCCGACAACAAGCGCTATCATCAAAATCGAGTAAATCTCTGGTTACACGGTAGATAACACGTACGAACATGTACTTACGTACGTTCATTTACATTTGCGTGAATGGTTTCATGTACGTTTACGTGAACGGATTCATGTAAGTTTGCGTGAACGAATGGATGAATCGGTGGTTACACGGTGCATGAAACCGCATACGTACCGTATTCCTCCGAATATAGCTAGCCCCCCCTTTTTGGCCGAAATATTCGCGGAAAAAGTCTGGGGTGGGGGACTATATTCGAGCTCAAAGCACCTAATGTCCGTTGTAAAATTCCATCCCCTGAGTTTGAAGGTTTAGATCACAAAAATGAGTAGTTCAATTTTAAAATAAAGTATATCGAACTAAATCTTGTTTATTTATACGTTAAATAATGTCAAAAATATATTTTTATCTTGTTATATTAATTAATTTTTCGACTGAGACAGATAAAAACGCCGGATATTATTCCTGTTCCGGGAAGCAAGTTTGACGCCCACTTAAAGATACACATGAAAAACCACTTCTCCTTTCTTCGCATAAGATATGGAACATATATTTATCTTAGACTAAACAAAGTTTAAAATAGATTACTCAGTTACTAATTACGCAACGAATAATATTTAAAAATGCGCTATCTCAGCATGCGGAAGTCGGAAATTTAGTTCGTTTTGATGGTATTCTTCGTTTTTAAAAACTAAGAACGTGTAAAATGACTTAACAAATTGGGAGAATTAGATATGCTTTCAACGTGTATATATTTATTTCGGAAAGCGAGCTCCACGCGACAGGACTTTTGGCCTGGAGAGATAAGCTGCTCGAGGTTGTCAAGGTAAGTACCGCGCGCACCAAACACCACGCGAGAAAATTTCTCTAGCCCTTTTACTGCCCGTGGGCCGATATATCGGCCCTCTATGGTTGTGCGAAAACTGCCAAGGGGCCGATATATCGGCCCACCTACATTACATCATCATGTATTTGTAATGGTTACAATTCATTCAAATCAGAGACAGCATGAATAATTTTTTCATCCTCTTAAAAAGTGAAAATATATGATCAAAATAAAAATAAAAATAAATTCATATATTAATATTAAGTGCTTATAATATATCTTAATGAGCTTGCCCATTGGCTGGGCATTATGGGTTTGGCATTTTTCGCACAGTCTACTTTAAAGGGGCTGGCAGTAAAAGGGCTAGTATACACAGGAAAAATATCCTTGCCTGTGCTTGAATAAAAGTTTATAAGTTGCAGTATTCACCAAAATAAAATCAGCGATAAGAGAGATAGCTTTTGTCCCTACATTTCTCGGCTTCTCGACGAAAGAAACAAATTGCATTTTAAATTATCTTCAACTCCGTCTCCAAAATCTTTGCGCGAGGAGGCATAATGACGGTATGCTTCCAAAGATACCGTCAGTTCTTAAAATGACACTGACTTGCATTCTTAAAGGCGGTACTTTTTTCCGCTATTGTCGAGTCCTCATGACTCATTCACAGCGATAGGCGATCTGCTTGCAGCATATGATTCCACGCGCGCGCTCACTTTCCAGGCATGCTCTGGACATGGAGCGTGCTTTTATAGCCGAAAATAAATATATCGATATCAAATTATCAACGAATTCTACTGAGATTTCATAAGTGGATTCATATTAATGACTCGAGAGCAAGAGAAAGGTCCAAACGGTGATTTCCGGAACGGAAAGCGTGCGGGACGGAAAATAACGCAGTCTGACAAATTCATCAATAACAAAAATATTGTTGAACGTAATAGCATGAAACTTCGTATAACTATTAACAAAGCCCTTAGCTACAATATGTGAAAAGGAAGTTTGATATCTCGATCTGTGTTGTTCTTACGATGCCCGAATTCGATGGATCCATCCGGTATCAAAAAAAAACATTCGCTAAAAATCCGTGCTTAAACACGTACTTCAGTAAAAAAATTGTTAACATATTTTAATACTACCAGTAAACGTAGAAATAAACAAGCTTTAATTTGATATACTTTATTTTAGAATCGCTTTAGCCATCTTGGAGATATTGGTCTTCAAACTCACGGGTGAAGGAAATTTTGTAACGGGTGGTAGGCATCCTATTATAAGGGCATTACGGATGATATAGGTATCGTATAAAACTTATAAGTTTTACTATTCCATTTTTCCTATTTCCTATTTAGGATTATTAATTACATCATTAATTTCAAGTTCCTAGTCATATCTTAAGATAGATTATTATAAATATCTATAGATAATTATATATAATAAATTTTTGTTCAAATATATTTCCTTAGAAATCGAAAACTTTAATCCACAGGACTCTATACAAAATTCATGTACCTGCTCACATTCATCAGTGAATGAAAATTCATTGTTCAAACATTATTAACTTGCATTAATGGATATTGGAAATAACCCGTGCTGATATTGGGTGTTCATGCATCGTGCAAATGGGTGATTGACACAGATCATTCTTAAAATTCTAAGTTCTATCATGTTTAGGTAGAAATCAGCGATTTTGAAGAGATGGCGCCATTAATTGGAAGAGGAAGAAAAGTATATGTTAAAAAACTAACTATGTAATTAACGGCCAATCATAAGTTTGAAGCGCGAGCTTATCAAATATTTACTGCACAAATAAGGCATATTGTATGAAATTCACTGTACTGTTGGACTAACCCCGGCATACACGACATCACTGAGAAAGCATTTAGCTCTGAAAAGAAATACATAGGAATGCGAAATACAAGGAATTCTCTTCTAATTAGGCTTATGTATCCCTTAAGAAAAAATATTTTGCTTCCTGGCTTACTTTAAAGTTAATAGGGCATGTCACTCATATAGGCCTAATATTATGCCTAAGTACACTGTAGGTACCATACTGCAAGCTAATTTACACATTTTTGAGTAATCCCAGGAATGAAGGTAATTTTCTTATTTGGAGAGCTACCGGAAAATTTCCATTATGTCTTTTGGCCTGCGCTACGTGCCATATTAAATTGACTGTTTATAACTATGCATTATCCATTTGATAGTCAAATTGCTGGCTAACTTTAATTGCGATGACTTAAGTAAGAACTGGGTCTCTTCACTCATGTACAATAATGTACAAACTCGACTCGACTCGATACTCGCGAGTACTTTACAACTCGACTCGATACTCGACTCGAGGTCGAAAAGTGCTACTCGCACATCCCTAGTATGTTTACAACTTCGGTGCAGCTATCCGATTGAAATTTATATAATGGATTTAATGGGTATTTTATCCAACGATAAGATGATGATTCCCAACCTAATTGTTGAATTAATACTGATACTTCACTAAACCTATCTTAATGCCTTTTAACAAACCTAACTGCTCTACGCTGCACACTGTCTACCTCTCTGATCAATTCTATTTCATTTGGATTCCATACAATGGCTACATATTCAAGGTGGGGCGTAACTAGTGATAGATAGCATCGCTCTTTTGTATTCTCATCACATTTCCCAAGTGCTCTTTTTATAAATCCTAGCTTTCTCTTGGCTCGTCCGCATATATCCCGGATGTGCATTTCGCACGATAAATCTTTACAAAATGTTACAACCAAGTACAGTAATATGGTTTCAATGATATTGAATTTCGTATCTCTAATGCTATAGTATCACTCTGTCTAATTATTCCTTTTCCAAAAATAATAGCTTCACACTTTCTAAGGTTAAGTTCTAACTGCCATTTGTCGCACCACTCTTGAATTGCATCTAAATTCTCGCTAAGGGATTCGATATCGTCTTCTTTTGATATACCACTGTTCACTAACGCATCGTTAACATAAAGTCTAAGTTTAGGACCCAAATATACACTATTGAAATGCAACTAGGGTACTACGTGAAAACATACCTATGATATGGGTCACATGCAGCTACATGGATAGTATCTACATAGTAATAAAGTAATTATTTTCGAGGAAAATTTCACTATCAGCAGTTTCGCTTGTTAACCAAGTTTCTGTTCCTATAATTATGGCAGAATAACTCTCTATAAGCTGATGGAATCCGGGTATTTTGCTTCATAAACTACGACCATTATATACTGAAAATTCATATATTTTAATATAGCTGCTTATTGCATGTGTGCGGTTTCTGTTTTCTAAATTTTTGGGAAAGTTTCGGTTGGGAAATTCGCGTTTTTTTTTATAAATATGTTTTTCCTTCTTCTGTTTTTTCTTCCATCCCGATGTACCTACACTGTGTTGTCTGAATAACTCATTATTCTTTGCTATCTTGGTGAATGGTAAGTTGGTAATGGAATGAAGCACTATTTGACCTACTCATTGCCCTACTCTCTATTGTAAAAAACGATTCCCTTTGGCAACAGAATATGTCTCCCATGCAACACCTTGTAGGCAATTGAATTTCTTGTTGTCTTTGGGATTCTAAGAGGTAACATAATACTCGTGGTATCATTCCATACTTCAAATTCTCACGTCTCCTCGAAGGAGGAATGAAACCTGACACTGCTTCAATGGTCGAGTCATCTTCACACGTGTGCCTTCTACTTCTCGTGGTGTTGTAATCACGGGGGTGGGGAGCTTTCGGAGCCGGAGTGGGGGTAAGACGGATCGGGATACTTCTTTCATATTTTCATGAACTCTTTCGTCACTGTAATTTCAGCTGCTTGTGCTCTCGTTCTGAACCCAATAACTTTTTTTGTAGAACTTTTACGAAGGTGCCCTTCGATTCTGAATGGGACGGATAAAGAGAGGAGATAATATAGCAGTTGTGAGTTTACAGGAGAGAATCTTATACCTATTAATTATAATAATAATAATATTGCCCGGCCGACCCTTCACACTCGTATCCACAAAATTTAACGGAGTATTCGGCAGACCATTATTGACGTCGTTGCAAACGCAATGTTCTCTTCGTTACTAGTAATATCGACCAACATCTCTGCAAGCGACGTGTTGCGCTTGTTTGTTCCGATTTATTTACATGCGAAAAATAGGGTAACACTTAGTTCGTTGAACATCCATCGCATAACAGAGCATGTCGGTATGAAACGTATTCATTACATGGGCCTAACACTGCACATACATGGAATTAAAATATTAAAAATTATAATGTTAAATATATTAATTCAAATGTATTTTTCACTTAACTCTACTAAGTTTTGGTTTAACTACATTTGGTTAAAATGGACAAATACAGACAGAAATCCTGACACCGTTAAAGACTTGAATCCAAAAAAAACCTTCCAATGAGTACTCTTAGTTTTACCAAATGCAAAAATACTTAATCCGTGAGTAGTACTAGTATATTATTCGTAATGAAATGCTTAATGTCCTTATATATACATGCAACAATATATGACATCAATTGATACACTCGTATGTATATTATTGGTGATATTTTCAACTATACATATCCGTAATTGCACAAGGAAAGACATTTTGATTCTGTTAGTTCGGCAATCACTCTCTCTAATTTTATGATCATGGTCTAGTGTACCATAATTAGGTGGAGTTAGCTAAATATTTATATACCTACGTTACCATCCATTCACATTTCAACCCATTTCAAGAATAAATTAAAGTGTACCCATTGAGAGTGTAAACCGGGTAAGAAGGGTGTGATAAAATATATATCAGGATATCGTAACTTAAATCCATTGATTACTCTTAAGTTGTATGTTAGGTGAATGTAAATGAGTATCTATAATGAGTAAAAAAAAAAAATTATCGAGGAAAATTTTAGTTGGAAAGGAGCACCAAGAGAGAAACAGATTGGAAGAAAAAATTTCAGTGATAGTAGTGAATTGTCGTAGTATAAGAAATAAAGTAGCAGAATTTCACCACCTCATTAAGAGTACTAATGCAGATATAATCGTAGGTACAGAAAGCTGGCTTTCGAAGGACATATCAGATCATGAAGTATTTCCGAAGTGTTTTACCGTATACAGAAAGGATAGAGTAAGCAGAAACGGAGGAGGAGTATTTATAGCTGTGAAGGACCCGTATGTCAGTAGAAGAGAACTTATTTCAGAGCGAAATGTAGAAAGTATTTGGTGTTCCGTTAAAATTAAAAGTAGTAACGCAAAAAAGATATATGTAGGTGCATATTACAGGCCACCGGACGCACACGTCAATTCTATAATAGAGCTAGAGTCATAGATACGTACATTACTTTCTGGGAAGAATGATAGAGGAATAATAGTGGGCGGAGATTTCAATCTCCCCTCGATAGACTGGAATACGTGTAGCTTCATTGCAGGAGGTAAGGATAAGGAACATTGCGAATCACTGTTGAACACCTTTACGACACATTCTTTACAACAGCTAGTAACAGAGCCGACCAGGGGAAACAACATTCTAGACTTATTAGCAACAAATATACCCGAGAGAGTTCTAAATACAGTTACAGACACAGGAATTAGTGACCATAAAATAGTGCATGCGAAATTTATTGTAGGCGTTGAAAGACATTATAAACCAAGGAGGAGGGTATACTTATTTGGCAAGGCAAATTACGACGGTATGAAAGAGGAATTAAGGGAAGCATTTAATGTATTCAGCGAACAAAGCAAAGGATTAAATACAGAGGATTCGTGGAGAGAATTTCTTGAGGTCACCCGTAACGCAGTTCATAAATACATACCAAGTAAATATATTAGTGATAATACAGAGCCAAGGTGGTATAACGCGGAGGTTAGGAAATCACTAAAGCGACAAAGGGTATGCCACGCTAAGATGAAAAATGCAGGACGGGGTCTATCGGTAGAGGAAAAAAATGAGCTAGTTCAAAACTATAAAAAATCGAGAGCATTAGCAAGAAAATCATGTCGGCAAGCGTTATCACATTTCAAGAGCAAGATGTTAGGAGAATATTTAGATAGCAATCCTAAATCGTTTTGGTCATATGTGAGAGAGCTCCAGGGAAATAAGTCCACAGTGCACACACTTAAAAATGATAAAGGAATCAGAGTCACCAGCAGTGTAGAAAAAGCCAATACTTTAAACACCTTCTTCCAAAGTGTATTCAACTCATCGTCACAAAACGCAGTGGAACCACCGCCGAACACTTTCAGTGAGCAAATGCCCGAAATAAACATTTCATGTCGCGGAATAGAGCAGCAATTAAAAAGCATAAGTAAAAACAAATCACCAGGTCCCGATCAAATTCCTTCCAGAATATATAAAACATTAGCTTCTGAAATAGCCCCTTATCTAGAAATAATATTCAATAAAACACTCAAGAACCACACAGTACCCAAGGATTGGAAAGTAGCTAACATTACACCTATATTTAAAAGCGGTGATAGGGAAGAACCTAGTAACTACAGACCCATTTCACTCACGTCAATCTCTTGTAAGATATTTGAGCACATAGTAGTCAGTTCGATCATGGGGCATTTGGATAGTCAGGGATTACTCATAAACAGCGTGCATGGGTTCCGGAAAGGTAGATCCTGCGAGACACAATTAGCTTTATTCGTACACGATATTTTAGTCCACGGCGAAAGCAGTACTGAAGTTGATGCGATATTTTTAGATTTTAAAAAGGCCTTCGATAAAGTTCCTCATGACAAATTAATCTTGAAGTTAGAGAATTTTGGTATAAATAAAGACGTTGTATGTTGGGTAAAAGAATTCTTAAGTGGGCGAGAGCAGAGGGTTGTCATAGATGGTATCATGTCGGACACAATCGAAGTCACATCGGGAGTTCCCCAGGGTAGCGTAGTAGGTCCGCTTCTATTTCTTTTATACATAAACGATTTGGGTACCGTCGTTAGTAGTAACCTTAGACTTTTTGCAGACGATGCGGTAGTGTACAGGGGTATATCGAACGAAGAGGACACGAAATCACTTAGCAAGGATTTAGATGCAATTCAAGAGTGGTGCGACAAATGGCAGTTAGAACTCAACCTTAAAAAGTGTGTAGCTATCAATTTTTGGAGGAGGAATAATTCGATAGAGCGATCCTATAGAATTAATAACACGAAGATCGAAAACGTTGAAACCGTAAGATATTTAGGTGTAACAATCACTAATGATTTATCGTGGGGAAGACACATAAGGGAAATATGCGGCCGAGCGAAGAGAAAGCTAGGATTTATAAAAAGAGTACTTGGGAAATGTGATGAGAAGACAAAAGAGCGATGTTACTTTTCACTTGTTAGGCCCCACCTTGAGTATGCAGCCAGTGTATGGGATCCTAATGAATTAGGTTTGATGAGAGAACTAGACAGTGTGCAGCGTAGAGCAGCTAGGTTCGTCAAAAGGTGTTACGATAGGTTGAGTAGTGTATCAGAATTAATACAAGAATTAGGGTGGGAATCATTATCAGAGCGTAGATTAAAGTCCAGATTAATTCTATTGGAGACATTTCAATCGGATAGCTTTACTGAAGATGTTAGGCACATATTAAAAACACCAGCGTATTATGCTAGATTCGACCAGATAAATAAGATTAGAGAGATAGATTGTCGTACAGATAGATTCAAAATGGCATTTTTCCCCCGTACTATAAGAGAACAGAATAGGCAGCATAGGAAAGGGATAGGTAGAGGAAATATTTTAGAGTAATCTGTAGTGCATGATGCATGTATTAACCCCTAAAATACTGTAGATACTAACAATCTAGTTGCATGAGACCCTTTAGTTGCTTCCTTGCATGTTAGTAGTGTATACTTGGTGATCTTCACCCCCTGCCACACACCCTCGCGGTGGCTTGCAGGGTATCGTGTAGATGTAGATGTAGATGTATCAATGTCTTTCTTGGTATTCTAATTGCCAATAGAATATGTCTCCCAACCAACACCTTGGTCACAGATGAATTTCTCGTTGCCTTCGAGATTCGACAAGGTAACATAATACTCGTGGCGTCCTGACTTCCACCAAATTCTCACGTCTCCTCGAAGGAGAAATGAAACCCGACACTGCTTCAGCGGTTGAGTCATCTTCACACGTGTAGCTTCGACTTCTCGTGAGTGTTGCAATCATGGGGGTGAGGAGCTTTCGGAGCCGGAGTTGGGGTAACTCGGAATGGGATACATTTTATGTATTTCCATGAAATCTTTCTCTTCTATAATTTCAGCTGCTTGTGCTCTCCTTCTGAACCCAATAACGTTTTTTTGTAGAACTTTTATATATTTGTAGCACGTTAAAAAAACGAAAATTTGTTTTCACTCCCCATTGGTGGCGCAGAAATTACAATGTACCCTTCCCTATCTATTAAGTGGAATTTGTTACACGTTTTGTGACAGGCTAACCAGCATTTGATTATCTGAAAAACTGCACTTTTATCCCACTTCGTGGCTTACCCCAATCCGGTTTTTCCGCAACGGAAATATTATAATATTCGAACACATTCGGACTTGCTACGGCTTTTGGAATAAAAAAAACTTAGTGACCCGTAAGGTAGGGTAATGTTATTCGTTGCTCTCTTTGTAATATTTTCTTTTAACTAGGATCTGGTCCTCTGGTATTCTTGATAATCAGCATCTGGACCTCAGGGCCTTTTCCCAAATGAAGTCTTATATCACTCGAGTGCTAATTCATGGGTTTTTGGTGAGTGACTGCAAGTTGATGCTGGCCACATTCCTTCAGTGAACCTTCTTGTTATTAGGGTTCTTGAGTCATCCTTTCTCCATTTATTTCCTCCGTTACTCGGGAAGCAGCGTATTCAGGCACGATCTCTCGCCCATTATCTCCTGGGCTCTCAGAGAGATGAAAGTCAATTTATCGGATGTCGTATTTGCAATGGTCGACGCCGAGGGTCGTTTTTTAACGCCTGTACCTTATATTTTCAGTACCAGGTCCGTCAAACGTAAAACCATGGACACCATGCCATTTTTAGCGGATCTTTTTCGGTGTTTTGTATCTTATTTTATCCGCTGACTTCGCGGAAAGCAATATTTTCACATCAACCAGTCATTTACAAATGATTTGCGATCCAATACGTCTCGGAGATATGACACCGAAACACATCGGAGTACTTCATTTCAAATTCCTCCAATGTAACTGAACCAATAGAGGAAATAGGATTAAATTCACCCTAGTGCCTTACGATAGTCACTTTGTTCAGTTGGTGGTAGAAGAAGCCGCAAGGAAAATTGCCAGTGACCGGAGATTCATTTATCAAATTTATTGAGGATGGAGAATTGAAGAAGCCATCGTAAGTAACTTGTATGCTAAGGAAGAATGCAAATAGCTAATTTTGAATTTAATCTTATTTACGCAACCCGAATTCGAGAAAAATAACAGGATGGTGTTTCGTCGCAGCTGCAAAGGAGATGGAGGTTTGGTTCTCTGGCTATTCGGAGACTCACATTTCGTCAGGAGGAGTAAACAACTTCGGGATCAGGTTTCAACGCAGCTGCTGTGGAGGGGACTGACTGCTTCCCATGCCAATTTCGTCGTGGGAAATAAAGAAGGGGATACAATTCATGCAAAGTGCCATGATTGAGTAATAGTGAGTATAAATCGTGATTGAAGTAGTTTGTCTGAAAATGCAGCTACAGTTAACTGTTGTTGGACGTGGTAAAATATTTATTTAATCGTTTGTAACTCAGATACTGCATTCCGTAAGATTGTGTATTTGATCTCATGTTCGTGATATTAACCCCAAGGCGTTGCAGCAGTCATATAGTCACTCCTTGGGAGTTTGCATGAGAGGGCGACGAGAACAAATTGATTTGAACGGCATTCACCGGTCACGTTGAGGGGAAGCAGTACTTATTACAAAAGTCATTTGTGGTGACCAAGAAATCATCAGTTCTAAAGTGGAATGAAATGAGAGCCACCTCAATTTACTCTTCCCCGGCGAGTACAAATTTTTCTCTTCCGAATCGGAACCCAGAACCATTGCAAGAAATTATAATATGTACACATATTAGGCCTATAACGCGGAATTCATTGCTTCATAACGGAAGGTACATTGCATTGCATCGATCAATCACAAGGCATGCAAAAATGCAAAGAGGTCATGACATATTTACATCTACATAATACACTTCATCAAGGGAATCAAGGTGTATGGCAAGGGGTGAATTCTCACCAAACATGCACTATATATTATGCATAAAAAAGGATTAGTACTTGTATATGTACTGTTCAAAACTAAAGCTATTTAAAAAAGATAAAAAAACCTAAGCATACATGCAAAACATGCTGTTACTTAATAATATACTAGTCTTTACTATAATTTTTAAAGATAAAAATAGCAATTAAGCATGCAATATAATGCTGTTAGTTGGGTTAGCTTGAAGTCCTTATACCAACATGCAACTACCTCTGCTATCAATTGATACATTGGATATATTTACCTCTATTAATATCCCTAATTACACAAGGAAATAAGATAATGGCACAAGAAAAAGAATCTATAAGTTTGGCAATCAATTTCTTTATTTTTGTGATTATGGTTCAGTCTACAATAGTAAGTTTGGGTTCGCAAAATATTTTTTACGCCGTCACTGAAATTATTACCTTGAAATTTATTTATGAGATCAAGTATATATTTTAACCTGCGATCTGACAATGATTCCCATTTTAATTTATTTCATAGACTAGTTAAAATTACTACACTAAATATTATTGCATTTGAAAGTGAAGTCCAACAAATTACTCTATTATGAATTTACAATAAGGCTCCCGTACCTGAGAATCCAATACTTTACTTGCGGTCCTCAAAAATGTGTAAAAATAATGGTCTCATGAGGAGAGATAGATTTGTGTGCCCATGCGATCTGGATCCTAACAACTCTGCTAAAGACATCACCCTATTATGTACCAATCTTCCATGTTGTACCCTAGGCAAAAACGAGACTCCGTCATATCTGTAGGGACATCGGAGTCGGAGGCCAACTTTGTTCACCTCTGACCGCTCCGTTCGTTGAGTCACCCGCTCCGGGATTCATTACACGGCCGAGGCGTCTAGGCGTGCAGCGGATAGGATATTTGAGCATTGTAGGCCTTTTTTAGGATAAAGAGTAGGGCAGAGAGTAGGTCAGCAAGGGAGTGTTAAATAAAAAATCACATCAATCAAAAAAATGTTATGAAAGTAAAAGAATTGAAAAAAGCCATAAGCTATGCGAGTTTTTTTGAGGAGCCAGTCATAGAAAATTTAAGTGAATCAGTTAGTAATAAGCTCGAAAAAACGTGTAAAAACAGCTTTAACAAGTCGAGTGTAATTCTAAAGGAAGGCGTTATAACTGTGGTCGTTGTAAATTGTCGTAGTTTGAAAAACAAAGTTGCAGATTTTCATCACATCATCGAATCCACCGACGCAGATGTAATTATAAGAACTGATAGCTGGGTAAGTATATAAAGATATCGCATATAATGAAATATTCCCGAAATCATTCAAGACTTACAGGAAAGATAGAGACAGAATACCAGGAGAAGGAGTTTTTATCGCCGTAAGGATTGTCTTACTATTAGAAGGGAGACTATACTTGATTGTCAAATAGAAAGCGTTTGGTGATCCATACAAGGTCCTCGAGCAAAAAAAGTTTACCTATGTGCATATTATAGACCACCGGATTCAGGCATAATTTCAATAATAGAACTGGAAAATCAAATAAGGAAATTAATTCAACACAAAAATGACCGTCACATCATCATCGAGGGGGAATTTAATCATCCATCCATAGACTGGGACACGTGTAGCTTCATCACCGGGGGGAAGGACAAAGAGCTCTGTGAGACACTTCTGCACACCTATTCCTCTAATGAACTTCATCAATTAGTAACAGCCCCTACCAGAGAAAAAAGTACTTTCGATCTCCTCGCAACAAATACACCGCAACAGCTTGTAAATATAAGTACCGATTAGGGAATCAGTGATCATAAAAATATAAAAGCAACATTTTCTTATAGAACTTACAAAAATTACAAATCCAAGAGAAAAATATACTTATTCGATAGGGCGGACTACGATGGAATGAAAACAGAGTTGCAGAATTCGTTCAGCGAATTTCAAGAAGCAAGGTTAATGAAAGATACTGAGACCTTCTGGCATATATTCCTAGAAGATATTCACTCAGCAGTTAACATGTATATACCGAGTAAATTAAAAAAGATGAATTCAGATTCACGGTGGTATAACGCGGCGGTACGGAAATCTTTAAAACAACTGGGTATTTGCCATGCTAGACTGAATAAAGCGCGAAAATAAACACCCCCTCATGAGCTTAACAAAATCATTATAAATTATAAAACTTCCATACACTCAGCGAAAAAAGAATGTCGAAGAGCCTTAGCTGACTTTCAAAGTCAAATTAGAGGGAAGTATTTGAATGAAAATCCAAAAGCATTTTGGTCGTGTGTAAGGGACGTTCAAGGAAATAAATGTACTATAGAAACTCTTAAGGCCATCCTACAATGGGCGTATGCCGTAAGACGTAAGCCGTAAGAGCTGTCGTAAGGGCTGTCGTAAGACGTAAGGAGCTGTCGTAAGGGACATGGCCAAGTCCCATCTCTACGTCTTACGTCTAACGGCAGGCCAATCAGAGCGCCTCATTACCACTGCCGGTGTCAGTCACGGGTTATTGCTTTTGTGGAAGTTTTATTGACTTGGGGAAGATTTGCGGACGTATTTGAAATAATCTTTGGTCGTGAATTTGAAAGATGGCGAGTTTAGACAAGCCTATCATTAACTGATGCCTCATTGAATAATATTTGGATTGTTTCATCCCACATTCTAACTAAATCTTTTTTGTATGAATCAGTTTCGTGGTTTATTTGGATGATTAATGGTCTTGTAAGTTTTAAATGGCATATACTGATCGACACCCACCAATATCGTCCAAAATGTCAAAAACTCAGTGGAATGGACAGTTGTAATTCTATGATAAGATGAAAGGGTACACTGAAATAAATAATGTAAATCAAAGGTTGTCTTGCTGTTAACTTTCTTGATCGTTATTTATATAGAAATCAATAGTTAGACAGCGGACTCATAAGTGCATTGAAGCTCATAATGATCTTTGCTCTGAGTTTATTTGGTCATTTAAGACCGAACAGCATTGATTTGTTTCAGTTCTGATCACATCCCAGACAGCCCTGTTAGCATTGCAAATGCTTGTCTTCAATAATTAAGTAATCGTATATTTGTTGACAGTGTTCTCTATTCTACGCCAGAAAAAATCGACACTCATTTGTCTTCAATATCCATGTATATACGACCGGAGTGCTTCCGAATGCACCGTGATGGATGTCGACATTTTTACGGCATACGTCTGCATTGGAAATTGCCTGTCGTATGGAAATCCTTACGTCTTAAGTGCTACGGCTTACGTCTTACGGCTTACGTCCATTGTAGAATGGGCTTTAGCGATGATCTTGGAGAAAAAATAAATGATAGTCTGGAAAAAGCTGACAAGTAAAAACCATATTTCCAAAGCGTTTTCACTACCAGCACTTTAGATCCAATTGAACCACTAAATAAACATTTCAAACATCCGATGCCTGAAATCGCTATTGAGTCTCGCGGTATAGAGAATCAACTTAAAAACATAAACACCAATAAATCCCACGGTCCTGACCAAATTCCGGCACGCGTTTATAAAACGCCAGCATCAGAAATATCACCTTACTTAGAAATAATATTTCGTAAATCGTTATCTGAGCATTGGTTCCCAAGGACTGGAAAATGGCTAATATTACACCTTTATTCAAATCCGGCGATAGAGAAGATCCTAGCAACTACAGACCTATCTCACTAACATTGATATCGTGTAAGATGATGGAACTTATAATAGTTAGATCTATTATGGGACACTTGGATAGAGCAAATTTGTTATTTAATAACCAACACGGTTTCCGAAAATCTAAGTCATGCGAAACGCAATTGGAACCCTTTTTTTACGACTTATTAGTTTAGGGAGAAAATAATGCTCATGTTGATGCGATATTCCTCGATTTAAAAAAAGCCTTTGATAGAGTACCTCATGACAGATTGCTCTTAAAGATAGAAAGTTACGGTATAGATAAGCACGTAGTATGCTGGATTAATCAATTCTTAGTTGGCCGCAAATAGAGAGTTACTATAGACGGTCTCATGTCCAATATAGTTAGTGTCACATCAGGTGTTCCCCAGGGAAGTGTGATAGGCCCACTTTTATTTCTTTTATATATCAATGACCTCAGCAGTGTTGTAGTAAATAGTAGAATTCGGCTTTTTGCAGATGATGCAGAAGTGTATAGAGAAATTAGTAGTCCGGGAACAAGGCATCATTAGAAAAGAACCTCATAGCAATTCAGGTGTGGTGCGATAAATGGAAACTAGAACTGAACATAAAAAAGTGCGTGATAGTAAATTTTTGGAAAATGATAAACTCGATAGAAAGAAACTATATGATTCAAGGAACGGAATTAGTAAACGTGGAATCAGTTAAGTACTTAGGTGTGACATTTACTCAGGATCTATCATGGGGGAAACATATCAGGGAAATATGCAGTCAAGCAAATAGAAAATTGAGGATTATTATAAGGATATTAGGGAAAAGTGAGGAGAGGGTGAAGGAACGTTGCTATTTTTCAATTGTTAAACCACAATTAGAATATGCTGGGAGTATATGGAACCCTTATGAAGCAGGCTTAATTTACGAATTAGATCGAGTACAAAGAAGAGCCACCATATATGTAAAAGGGTGTTACGATAGGGAAATCAGTGTGTCTGGTATGTTAGCCGAATTGGGATGGGAATCGCTGTCACAACGCAGGCTGAATTATAGACTTATTCTTCTAGGAAAATTTAAGAAGGGACATTTCATTAGTGACGTTAATCATATATTGCTGGCTCCGACTGATTATGGTAGGCTCGATAATTGTAATGACAATTAAGGAGATAGGTTGCAGGACGGACAGGTTTAAAATGTCATTTTTTCCGCGTACGATTCGAGGTCAGAACGTTAAACACCGCGTAAATCGGTAATAATTATAGAGATAATATTCAGAGTAGGTCGATAATATTTTTTTTATTACCTGCATGTTCAAATCATCGTGTGACTCGCATGCAATGCTTAGTTTTTCATGCATGAGTATCTATGAAATTGGCGTCGGGTTTCAAGGCATGCGTGGTATTCGTGGGTGTGTCCTGCATGATTGGGATTTGGTAGTTTTTCTTCTTTTTTTACGCCAATTGCTTTTAAAGGTGTAGTGTTTGTTTTGTGGTGTTCATTTTTGTTTGTTGTGTCATTGTTCCTGGTGTGGATGCACCCCCTGCCACACACCCTCAAAGTGGCTTGCAGGGTATGTCGTAGATATAGATATAACCCATGTTGGCTATTTATGAGTAATCACTGACTATCCAAATGCCCCATGATCGAACTCACTACGATGTGCTCAAATATCTTACAACAGATTGACGTGAGGGATATGGTTCTGTAATTACTAGGTTTTTCCCTATCACCGCTTTAATAGATAGGTGTATTTTAGCTACTTTCCAATCCTTGGTACTGTGTGGTTCTTCAGTGTTCTATTGAATATTATTTCTAGATAGGCTATTTCAGAACCTAATGTTTTATATACACTGGAAGGAATTTGATCATCGGGACCTGGTGATTTGTTTTTACTTATCCTTTTTAACTGCTGCTCTATTCCGCGACATGAAATGTTTATTTCGGGCATTTGCTCACTGAAAGTGTTCGGCGGTGGTTCCACTGCGTTTTGTGACGATGAGTCGAATACACTTTGGAAGAAGGTGTTTAAATTATTGGCTTTTTCTACACTGCTGTTGACTCTGATTCCTTTATCATTTTTAAGTGTGCACTGTGGACTTCTTTCCCTGAAGCTCTCTCACATATGACCAAAACGCTTTAGGATTGCTATCTAAATATTCTCCTAACATCTTGCTCTTGAAATGTGATAACACTTGCCGACATTATTTTCTTGCTAATTCCATCGATTTTTTATATTTTTGAAGTAACTCATTTTTTTCCTTTTCCGATGGACCCCGTCCTGTATTTTACATCCTAGAGTGGCATTCCCTGGTTAACAAAAACATGGTTAACTTATGTAACTCTCTTGCTTATATTTGCCTATGATACTGCCAAACTTTTCGTGAAATTGTTTGTGCCTGTAGTTCAAGAAAATTCTTTTAGCTATTAGGCGTATTAGCTTATAGGCGTTTATTAATAGGTATATAAATACGATTTATTAATGATGAATTGGTAATGCTCCGCTCTGGGGTAAGCAACGACATTCATTATATTCATCCGATCATCACAAATCTTAAGAGGTAGAACTTATATTTATTACTTTATCATATTCAGAGTCAGTGAATGGTATTGTCAAACAATATATGTATATGTTTGGCTACGGAGGCTAGGGTACTCGTACGAAAATCGTATTTATTATCATAAAAGATCAATAATTTCATAATTATACCATTTGCACATCAAAAGAATAAATATCCTGGTGTTTTCTGTACCCTTCAGGATTATTAAGTGACACCTTTCACACATTGCCTGTCGACAGCTGCTCTCGTTCAGCGATAAGTGATTTTCTACATGATCGGGTTGAAAGGGTTGTTTTGGACGGTGTTCCCTCACCGGAAATTGATGTCACTTCGGGTGTCCCACAAGGTAGTGTGATAGGTCCACTCCTGTTCCTTATGTACATTAATGATATCAGTAAGGTGGTAAAAAGTAAGCTTCGTCTATTTGCGGATGACGCAGTTGTGTACAGGGAAATTCTAAGCCAAAACGATAAGCAATATTTAAATGATGAGCTACAAGCAATCGAAAATTGATGTGATATATGGGAGTTAGAATTAAATTTTAAAAAATTTGCTGTAATGGATTTTTGGAAAAAGAATAGTTCTCCTCCTAGCACATACAAAATAAGTAATAATGAAATATTGGTAAGTTGTATTCTAGACCTCTTTCTTATAAATAATATTGATGGTTTATCAGGAGTTTAGGTCTTTCGTTAAAAAAAAAAAATTATTCAACTTTTGCCGACGTTTCGGAAAATATATTTTTCCTTCTTCAGGGCTATAAATGGGATGAACCACCAAAAACATAACAATAATAATATAACATGATCCAAAAGGATATTTACAGTGCCAAAAATGCTTAACAATATAATTTTTAACAAATTTTAACTTCAAAATATTACATGGAATAAAATTTTACATACCTTAATACCACAATACCACACAAATTCAAGTAACACGTCAAACACAACAAAAACCCAATATAGGGGAATTATATATATAAATGGATTATCAGAACAAATAAGTAGAGTCTTCAAAAAAACAGATTACAAAATAGCACATAAAAATCACAAGACTCAGCATAAACTGTTATATTCAAAACTAAAATCTGAAACCCCTGATCAATTAAAAAGTAATATCGTTTATTCAATACCATGCAACAATTGTAATAGTAACTATATAGGCCAAACATCACAATATTTAAAAAACAGGCTATCACAACACAAAACATCCATAAAAAATAAAATACAATTCTGTGCATTAACTAATCATGCAATCGAAAACAGCCATACTTTTAATTTCGACCAAACTAAAATTTTAGACACAGAAGAAAATTTATCAAAAAGGTTATTCAAAGAAATGTTTCATATTAGTAAAGATAAAAATTCATGTAATAAAAGAACTGACATTTGTAATTTAAGCAAAATTTATAATAATTTAATACATCGAAATTAAAAATTATACCATATAAACATATAACCTTAACAACCAATTTTGTAAACAAATTTCGATTGTTAAACTTAAGGTATGTAAAATTTTATTCCATGTAATATTTTGAAGTTAAAATTTGTTAAAAATTATATTGTTAAGCATTTTTGGCACTGTAAATATCCTTTTGGATCATGTTATATTATTATTGTTATGTTTTTGGTGGTTCATCCCATTTATAGCCCTGAAGAAGGAAAAATATATTTTCCGAAACGTCGGCAAAAGTTGAATAATTTTTTTTTTTTTTTTTAACGAAAGACCTAAACTCCTGATAAACCATCAATATTATTAATAATGAAATAACAAACGTGGAATCCATTAAATATCTTGGAATAAGGCTGACACATGATCTTTCCTGGGATAAACATATACGTGAAATAATGGGACAAGCTAATGGTAAACTGGGTTTCATGAAAATAGTATTGGGTAAATGTGCCGATCATGTACGAGAAATCAGCTACTTTTCCCTAGTTAGACCTCATTTGGAATATGCTGCCAGTGTATGGGATCCCTACAAAATCGGTCTAAGTAATGAACTTGAACGTGTGCAGCGAAGATCGGCAAGATTTGTAAAGGGGCGATACGATAATTATATTAACGTAACCAGTCTATTAAATGAATTGAAATGGGAATCATTGTCAGATCGCAGGTTGAAATTTAGACTTAATCTCTTAAACAGATTCCAAGGCAATATTTTCAGTGATGATGTTAAAAATATTTTACGAACCCCAACTTACTATGGCAGACTGGACCGTGATCATAAAATTAGAGAAATTAATTGCCGAACTGACCGATTCAAAATGTCCTTTTTCCCTCGCACAATTAGAGATACGAATAACGGTAAATATGTCCTATCGGATGTAGCAATGAAAAGCATTGGTAGCTGCATGTTGGTATGATTACTTAAAGCTAACCCTACTAACAGAATGTTTTTCCATGTTTGCTTTGCAATTTATATCTTTTTTTAAATAGCGTAGTTTTGAACACTACCTAATAAATGCTAATCCTTTTTTATGCATGATATGTAGTGCATGTTTGGTGAGAAATCACCCCCTGCCACACACATTTGTGGTGGCTTGTAGGGTATTATGTAGATGTAGATAAGTCGTTTGACGTGCCCTTCCACGGGAATGTGACTGGAAGGGGGTGACATGACGTCCTGAGAGCGTAGGGGAAGTAATGGGGGCTGCGATCGCACTGCCACCCGACGGACTCGATATCAGCTAACAGCGGGCGCGTCTCTCATTTCGTCATTCTGCAGTCTGAGGTCCATCGAGGTGGTCGTGCGGTGCGGAGCTTAGCCCTCTACTGTTTTTCTCCTTTCCTGCGGAGAGAACGTCCATTGGCAGGTTCAGACTTGCACATCACTTATCACTTGCAAAACACTTTCGGAACCCTTGTTAATTTCTTACAATAAATCCTGGCTATTGAGTGGCCCCTTTATCGATGTAACTAGTAACATTGTTGGCACCACTCGGGAGGTAGGTCACTAATTTCCCTACCTTCCCCATTTTAAATTTCCCACCCTCTCTCCTTGGGCATTTTCCGGCCTTCATTTGTTTTCCACTCGACCAACCAAGGAGAGTAGAGAAGTAGAGTAGAGAGTAGAGTTCTCTACTCTCCTTGCGACCAACATTCGATTGTCGAGTTTTCGTCTGCTGGAGAATGTCCTGCTGGACTCGAGAGGGGGCAGAAGTGTGTGTGTGGAATCGGCTTCGGCGCGAGAGTTAGTGGTCGGCCGTCATCTGAGTCGTGGGTCGGTGCCTGTCAGAATTGACGTTCTCTCGCCCGGAATGGGCGATGATAGACCAGACCAAGGTAAGCGCCCAAATCCCTTGTCCTATCCCTGTCCTCCCGTTATTATTTTTGCTCTCCCACTGTTTTCGTCCCGGTTTATTTCTTTTGTTTTAACCAAGTACCCGGCTCGTGTAGGCCTGCCTCCCGTCCTATTTTTCATTCGGTGCGGCAGTATCGGCCCCGAGTGATTACATTTTTTGGTGCCGAAACCCGGGAACCTTTTTCTTTAATTACGAGGATTTTTCTGTTTCTATTTTTTTTTCGTTTCCGTATTATTTAATATGGGCGGGACGGAAGAAACCAAGAAGGGGGTACCTCTGACGAGGGAGCAGTTTGACTCGCAGCTAAAGCTTCTTCGCTTCAAGCGGGACCAGTTTAATGCAACGATTTCTGTTGCATATAAATTAGCCAAGGAGTTAAACGATTCGGGAGCGGAAATCTCCATTCATCCCAAATTAGATATGTTTCGCGCTCGTGCGGCTCACATTCAGGATGTCTACGCCAAATTTCAGAGTGCTCAACATACCATTTTCGAGTATTGCCTCAATTCCAACAAACCGGAGGTTTTTTCTTTGGATTCTAGTCTTTCAGAAGACGTCGAGTCAAGAGGTAGAGTCAACAGCAAAATAACGAGGCGAGTCACTTGCTCGAGGAGATCCTCCCTCATCATAGGCGACACCAGTTTCAGTGCATCGGCATAATGCTTTAGGGTCTTTGATTCACTGAATATAGTGTCTGCAATTTGAGGCTGTGAGGCCAACTCGGCGACGTTCAAGTCACTTTCATGAACCCCAAGCGCCTCCTTGAGTCCCATGACACCTCTGGGACCACCAGGAAACAAAATTTGCTCAAGCTTGATAACCTGATTCATACTGGGCTGATTAAATCTACACGTTAGCTCAGAACCAATCCAACAGAGATATGTAGCCTTTCCAAAGCTGGTCCTTTCCGCCAAGCTGTTCCAACTTCCTCGAAGGGACCTGGATCCTTGGGGGGCCGGGAATCGTAAGGCCAAGATCGTGTTCATTGTTTAGTGTCTCGGTTTCTGCCCACAAACGATCGAAATCCAACTCGCTCATTGCACTAAATGTGTCATGAAGACTCTGAGCGTACTGTTTTGCTCCAGTCGCGGTGTAATTTTCCTTCTGCAAAGCCTCGGCAAGCTGCTCGGTGGGTGCACAAATCAGGAGCGAAATTTTCAAAGCCATGACCGTTGAAAATTTCCCCATTTTCCTCAGACAACCCCGAAGAGAGAACTTACGATCGTCACTCATGTTGATGGAGCCTTCATTGAGTATAATCTCTAAGGTTTGCCTCACGCGCAAATGGTTCTCCAGGAATCTTCGCAACGCAGCGGCGCGTATGCAGCAACGAGTTGGACACACCGTGTGTAGTCGTAGTCTCCTAGGGACTTGAATTTTAACAGACACACAATCAGTTAAGCATGGTTCAACAACGTTGGCGTTGTAAATCTTCGTTCTTTTAGCAGAGTCCATAATAGCTTTTAAAACTTCTTTTACAAGACAGGCTATCAGAAAATACGTCACTTTGCTTGACTAATTCTTCAATAATTAAGTCCAGCGCACGATTCAAGCAGTGTACAAATATTGATTTTTGTTGCTCATCCGTATTTAATTTTTTCACACCATTAAGTCTTCCGGACATTGCAGCTGCGCCGTCAAAGCAGTGTCCACGAAAATATTTGACTAGCCGCAGAAGAACATCTAAAATTGTCATCTTCACAGATGATGCAGTCCCACTTGATATGCAATAGAGGCCAACGAAGACTTCATACACTGCTAAAGTCGTCTTATTGACAGAGGAAGCAAATGGATAGCTGTTCATCACCTGAGGTATCGGTAGTACCATCGGTCATCAGGGAAAAGAATAGAATTTCCTTTATGTCCCGTACCACTACGACGACTAAACACGCTAATCTCGCAGCTGACCTTGCGGTTTGACAACTCTGATGTCCAGGGTTTTACCCACGATCCGCTACACGGTGAACCCACTCCAGAGCTTTAAGATTAACACCGATTAATATTAACTATGTGGCATTTGTGGTACCCCCCCTCCCCTCGTTGGACATAACCCCTCGGCGGACTAATTACCCTCCGGACTTAGCCGAAGAACTTGCACGACAGAAGTAGCTAACGACAGGCGGAGCCAACGACGCCAAGAATGCCTACGATTCCAAAATGCATCGATTCCGGACTGTAGCGTTCCGACAAAGCGTGCCGCCAAACCGCAGATCCGCTCTCACTTATATAGCCCCCAGAGCGCGGAAGAAGACCAGAAGTAAGGCCATCGTACAAGCCATTATTTGGTGTTTCCCCGCCGGAGTCAAAAAAGAGTTCCTGATGACCCAATAATAAGCTTCCACCTCCCCCTCTTCACATCATGCCACTTTCCCACCCATCAAATTGTACCTATCGACGATTTCCACGTTTTACTCCATTGCACTTTGACCTTGCCGAATATACCCCCTCCTTACCCCAGAGAATACCTCCCCTCTCACGCCCTCTATACGTGTCGAGACGGCAACGAGTTCACTTCGAGGGTAGGTCAGGGGAGACTTGGTGATTCTTGAGTCTCCTTAGCGCCATGGACTGTTGGTGCAAGTTATTAGCATTTCCCTGAACTGTGAAGAGTATTTCAATTTTGTTGGTTTGGACTTTTTCTTTTGTTGTTGAAATGCAGTATTTGATTAGTTAGATTCTCATACTTTTGTTCTTTGTTCTATATTTGACCTCATCTTGCTCACCCGTTTTTGGAAAGAATTTTTGTCCCCTGGACAAGCGTTTCTCGTGAACTCCTGTTCTTCTTTCGAGAAACGCTGCATTTGGTAGCAGAGCGTGGTTCGCTGTCTTTTCATAGCAGGTGGTGAGTGTCCTCGATGAGGATTTCCTTGATTTTCTCTGTGTAACTAGATTTTTTCGCTTCGTACTCTCGAGTGTTTGAATTTTCTTAGTGTTTTTTCGTGAGATAGGGTTCGTGTTTTCCGCTTTCTGTCCGAATTTTGCCACCACGACTTCCAATTCAGATGACCCTTATGCGAAAAATTATCGCACTACTGCCGAGGATAGGGGGGCCAGATTAAATGGAGAGCCTGTGGTCTCACTTGATAATACCGGATTTTTGGGAGAAAACGAATTCACCCTTGTCCCACCAACCCAAGATTGTGACCTTCACCAATCTCAAGTTCCACTTCCAACCTAAGTGCAGTTGAATTTGCCTAGGTCCTTCCCCATTGATCCTCTTTCAACTCATTTGGTCGATTTGCCCGATTCCTTGCCAAAAGAATCTCCACCAACCCAAGTTCTGCCTGTATTTCCAGACGCTACTTCAAACGTTGCCTAACCTGGACCACGGAGATCGGCTCTACCACTATCGGAAGGGTTGGCCGTTGTTAAGCAAAGGATCGCTGATTTTCCTCCCTTTGATGTTGCCAGTGCCGAAAATTGATATAATCTCCTGTTGAATCTGACGGAATTAGTCTCTCTCTCCCTAGTTCCTTTATCAACGTTGTTGAGTTTGGTTATTCCTAAGTTACCCTCCTGTTGGCATCGTTTCTGGCTTTCTATGTTAGGTCAAAATTTTTCTTGGGCCCAGATAACTAGCAAGCTTTGGAATGAAATAGTCAGCGATCAAGAATTTGATCGTCTTATTGCTTCCAAGGTCAAAAGATTACAGTTCCCTCGCGAAACACCGCGTGATTTTGTCTCTGCCACCAGAAACGCTAAGTGTGCATTAGGATTAGACTATTCTGAGAGCCAGATTGTCCATTTAATTTTTCAAGGTTTAAATCCTATCACTATTTCCGCTATCAAGACGCCCACCCCGCCGTCTAGTTTCGAAGAATTAGACATAGCCATTGGTCGTGCGTCAAAAGCATTAATGGATGCCGCTGATTACGCTAACACCTTTCACGGCGTATCGTATTATGCTCCTCCTGACGTTCCTATGCAAGTTGTTTGTTCATATTGTCACAAAGTTCGGTACAATGTCAGGGAATGTCGTAAAAAGCACCGCAGCGGACGGCTTCCCGCAGTCAGTCTCATGAGTGTTCACAAAACTCCCGATATCAATTTGCCTTTGCTTCCTATTCTACTGCAGTCAGCATCCTGTAATGCCCTGATTGATACTGGTTGTTCAGTCTCTATTTGCGACGAGAATTTCTTCACTAGCCTTGGTTCTTCGGGTGTTAACTAAAAAGAAAAATTAATTCTATCGAACTATTGACGGTCGCTGGACAACCTTTTCGAGTTAGTTGCTCTGTACAACTTTAAGATTAACAAAATTAAGATTGATAAGTACTCTTGGCTTCATGAATTTTAAGTAGCAGACTCCATTCCCTGTCCTTTTAGGGATTGATTTCATTCGCAAATCTAAACTTATTATTCATCCTATTGGTGTCGTGTTTGAATTAGCGCCATGTCATTTAATTCATTTTTCTTCTGACAGTGAAGCATCGAAAATCCCTCCAGCGTACTCTGAAGCCATGTGCGCTCCTGACGGAGTCACCGAATCTGTTCTGAATAATTCTCTACTTACCTGTGATAATTTGGTGAGTCAGTTTAAATTTTTGTTGTCTAATTATCCCGATGTTGAAACCCAAAATCTAGGAGTGACATCGTTGATGACTTATGAAATTGAATTAATCGACGACAATCCCGTGAGAAGTCATCCTTTTCAACTCTCACCGCCAAAAACCCTCTTGATGAAACAAAATGTCCAGTCGTTATTAGATAAGGGAATTATCGAAGTTTCGAATTCAAACTGGTGCTCTCCTGCCTTTTTGATTCCCAAGAAAAATGGTTCCGAAAGGTTGGTTGTTGATTATCGTAAGCTTAACAGACAAATTAAGAAAGATGGTTATCCGACCCCTTCTGTCGAACATGCCTTTCAGTATCTGTCTGATGCCAAGTATTTCACTATTCTAGATCTTAATTCTGCTTTTCATCAAATCCCTCTGTCTGAAAACTAAAAAATACACGACGTTCGTGACGTCCTATGGTATGTTCCAATATACTAAACTTCCGTTTGGTTTCGCTTATTCCAGTCAGGTGTTTACTCGTTTGATGAAAGAGGTTTTGGGTGATTTGCTGTATTCGTGTGTGTACCCTTATATTGACGATATATGTATTTATGCTAATAATTCCAGGGATCACGTAACTCATGTGAGAGAGGTTCTTAGTAGGCTTCGCTCCGCTGGTCTGACTATTTCTGAAGAAAAGTTTAAGATGGGCTGCACTTCAATCGCCTTTTTAGGCCATCTAATTTCCAATGGAACCCTTTGCGTCGATCCTGATCGGATAAAGCCCATCGAATCCTTTCCTGTTCCGAAGAATACGAGAGATGTAGCCAGATTCCTGGGCATGTGTAGTTTCTATGTTCATACCAAGGTATTCTGAAATTTCTATTCCTTTAAATCACCTAAAACGTAAGAATGTTGCTTTTCTCTGGTCAACGGTTGAGCAAGAGGCTTTTTTTCAGGTCAAGAGAGCATTCATGAATCCACCTGTTCTAACTTTTCCTCGTTTCGAGGAGGAATTGCATTTGTTTGTGAACGCCAGTACCTTGGCGCTAGCCGCCGTGTTAACACTAGGAATACCGGACTTGTCGCCCCTCCTAGAACTACCGAATGGAGTCATTTTGACTCCTACCTTATAATTGTTTATTTTTGCAGTTTATCTCTGCTTTCATTGTCACATTGCTTTATTTTATCATTTTTGTTTATTATTGTAATATTTAAATCCTTGTTTTAACATAAAATAATGTATTTTTTTAATTCCATCAGTAATCCGACAGTATTGCTTTGACATTCTTTTTTCTTAGATGTTATTATTTTTTATGGCATTACCACAAAGGAACCTGATAAAACAAATTTTTACTACCTTTTATTATCATATTTGAATATTCATACGTATTACGCAGGCTATATGGAATGTGGTAAGATAATCGAACAACGGCGAGAAAAAAGAGAATAGATAGGTATATGGAATAAAAAGATTTTGACTACAATTGACAAGCCACAGATTTCTCTAAGGTGCTTTACAGTTCAAGCATCGTTGTTCATTCACGGTTGTACATTGTTCACACAAAGATTTTTGGCAGGTCATACAATTTCCGACTGATCGATTATTTTTGCATTTTTCTTTTACCTGGCAAAATTTTTTTGCTGAATCCCGTCAGTAGAATCTGAGGCACTGGACATGCCACGCTTTTGCCTAGATCTAACATAAGGAACAGACAAATCTGTAACGAGCTTTTTCAAAAATGCCTTGCGTGAAATGTTTTCGGAGGTAGTTTTCCTGTACACTATCCTAGAATTTATGCCTGCTCAGTCGAGAGTATTTTCAAACGAGTGGATAGGCTATCGCCAATTACGTTCTTGTGGTATGTTTGCACGTCATTTGGTCTACTACATCTACTCCGTATTTAATTACCTTGTAAAACTTAACCGTTTTAGGTGTTTATTTTGGCATAATCAGAAGCAATGTAGACATCGGGATGGATGGAACTAAGAATTATGACATTCTTGTTTGGTTTACCTTGATGTACAGTAAGTGTGAAAATCTCAGGGGAGATTGCACCCCTGATGATGACGTGCTAACGTCAAAACCGGTTGGGGTAAAATAAATTCGTGGAATAAGCACAAAGTGAATTATTTCTCCCATCATACCGTCATTCCACAAAGTAGAGCCTGCAACAGTTGACGTTTTAGCTAAACGGCATTCAGTTAGACGTGAATTATCTTATACAACATAAGGGAAGCCATTTGCAAGATATTTGCTATCCTTGTCAACAGCTAGCCAATATTTATGGCCGTATTTGTCTGGCTTAGAAGGAATGTACTGAGTGATAGGACACCTAGTTTTGCTGGAGCAAAGTTGTTCATCAGCCGTAATGTACGGACCAGGTTTGTAACAAGGAATGCAATTATCAATGAATCTATCCCGCACTATTGAAAATAGAGCAATCTTGTCAGTTTTGATTCGCTGGGATCGATTAGACTTCTCATCAAAACTTAGACAATGCAAAACGTTTACAAAACGGTTCAGAGACAGTCAGGAAAAATGAAGGCCGTACTTCACAGGAGTTGTGCAGTCCACCCGAGAGTTCACAAGGATTCACTAACATCAATCGAGGGCAGCGCACGGTTGTCCTATGCAGTGCGCGGCAGCCAGGGTCGAACATGCTTGGACAGTAACTTTGTTTCTTTCCACTTATTTATTTTCCTGGTACATCAGTATGCCAATAGAAGGATTCAAAGTTACTTTTGCACACTTGAAAATCAACATCCACGTCGTCGAGGCTGAAACAATGGAGCATGCTAGACAGTATTGCGCTGCAACGCACCTTACGGGAGGAGACGTGATGGGAGGGGGAAGGAAAGCGAGGTAGACACGACGGATTCCAAACACACAAATTTGAAAGTGTTTCATATGGATGACAATTTCACCACTCTATCGAAAGGTAAAATAATATAAGGTCATTCTCATGGTTTGTAGTTCCAAACACGGACCCATAAAAATAGAAATTCCTTCAAAATCTCACAAATAGTTTCCAAAAACGTAATGATTATAGATTTAAGCCAACAATTGCTTTAAATCAATTATGAACATAATAAAAAATAAAAACTTGAATAAATATTACTATTTGGAGAAAAGACTAGCAAAATATTGTAGAGAGTCAAAATGACTCTCTTTGGTAGTCAAAGGTAAATTTTATGAAAAAGTACTATTTTTTTAAACTATCTTTATCGCAAAGCCTTGATTTGTGTCAAAAATGAGTAAAAGTCACGGAATCTCAAGCCGGAATTCAGAATATTTTAGTCAGGGCAGAGAAATAAAAATCGCGAGGAGTCAAAATGACTCCATTGGTAGTTCTAGTATGAATAAATGCTCATTGAAGAACAAAACACTCCTGGTTTATGACACATATTTTCTGGGATGTAATTTGAGTAAAAAAATAAACATTTAAGACTGTTAACCACAAATGCAGTGAAGCCCGTATTCACTTAGTACGGCTAGGTAGACTAATTCTGGATGTACATTCCAGGTTTAGGTAAAGAGACCAGGAATCTCTAAGCGCTGACACAACTCGATTTAGTATCAAAAAGGGATGGGATTGGATACCACTCGGGTGGTATTCAATGTATCGAGTATCGGCTAAATTAGACGACTAACATACATGTATCAGGAGAAAGAAAAGAAATATTAGAACACCATTTTCATCATCAAATTTTCTTTTAATTTACACAGTTTACGCCCCCATCTATTAAAAAAACTTTTATGACTGTAAAGATTGTAAATTTATTTTACTTGCAATTAGGCATGGATGGCCTATCAAATCCCAAAATGGAGGTCTCACTTTTGCTATGAATAGACATAAGAAAAGTTGATATACTTTTGCAGAGCGCAAAACATCAATAATTTAATAGTAAATAAGCTTACAAATTAAAATAACTTAATTTATCAATGTGATAATCAATGCGTCGATATTAAATTTCGGGAATAAATGAACGAGTCGGAAAAAAAATAATGGTAGCGTTAAAATTTTCACTTTGAGAAATTAGGCATCGGCTCATCCTTGGTATCATAAAATGGGTGTAAGAAAAAGGCACTTAAAAAGGAATTGAAAGATTAGTCAACCTGATGTTAATTTGTGGCATGTACCTGGCTTCGCATAGTACTCCAGGTTTAAATAATCTAAATTCTCAAGAAAAAGTGTGCCAACAATACAGGATATGGCCAAGAGTGTAATGCATTGGAAATGAAACATTCTCAGTGGACATACATAAATATGCAGGAATACGGAAATAGTGGGTAAGATAACATCCACACTGGAGGAAGAATTTAGACTGGGGGACATGACATTACTCCATTGCAATCTGAATCCAAGGGGAGCCGTTTTTTATTATTCACTAATTTACAGAACTGCACACAATAAGAGATTGCCTTTTTCAATCATTTGTACATATATCAAAATAATAGGGTTTATAATGAAGGCACCTCCATACACTATGAAATTGAACGAGATATAAATGTAAAACCCTGAAATAACACAAGTTAAGAATTTAAAAGTGTCTCAGCAAAACTGGACTATCGCAATCCTGACTACCAAGAAATTAAAAAAGAAAAAATGTTCAAAACCTACACCACATTTACACATGATGGACATCTTCATGGTCAATATCCAGAATTGACTTACATTATGTAATGAATGTCGAAAGATTTAATAAGTGCTAGAGATATCAGTATCGGTAATACAATCATTTACCCAGGATTTGGAATCAGTTAATGAGAAAGGTATTTTTCATCCTATTTTCCATAATAAGGCATTATTTAAATTTACTTCGACATTCACTAGGTCTCAAAAAAGGAAACAAATTGAAGTAGATACATATATTCATAGATACAGGAATTGTGCAAATTAGTATCAAATATTAGAAAATTCAGGAATCAAAGAAACTAACATTATGCGGGTTTGAAATCAATAAAATACACTCCATACCAAAACCAACATAAAATACATATTTATAAACTTACCAAATATGAGACTTCTCAAAATATACCCGATAAGCACTCAAAACAATTCTAAAACATTTCAATTGGGCAACTTTATGTCTGCCATTCTACAAAATATTAAAACTATCAAAGACTCCCTTTGAAAATGCATTAGACAAGTGCTAAAAGATTTAATTTTTACTCTCTAATAATGACACATGACAGTTACTTGAAAATTGTCCAGGAAAAAGCCAATATTTTTTGCACTCCCAACAAAAAGTTATAAGCCATTTGGAATGGGTTCAGAACTCACAAAAGTATCGTGGAAAATATTTAAAATGCTAATGAAAATAATAAAAGAAAGTAAGAAAATAAAAATTAAGGCTAAGGGAAAATATCTTCTTTCCATTACAGAATAATGCAGTATTATAAATCTAGTTTAACAAGAAACAATAAAATCACGGCGGTCACAGATGGATGAAAAAAAAATCATTCATCCACGCAGAATCAGAATAGCAGTCCATTAGCTACACTCAACATGAGTGTTCATCACAAAGTCTCCTGCATTCAAAAGTGTAAACCTGCCGATGTCATCATACGCTGCTTCAGTGAGTATGATAGAGGTCACACCTGCAAGCAACGAATGAAAATGAATAATAACAATTGTACAAGGAACTGAAATTCAATCTTATTTGTATATATTAAGGACACATTAAACAAATTACTCTGCACGAGGGCTGTCATTGGTATTGTTAAAGAAACGTTTCACATCAAACGTGGCTGCAAACGAAAAGCAATATAAGAGGAAATAAAACAGCAGGCATGACCAACAATAAGACATATGCTGTGGATATGCACAGGCGGTGACATATCATGAGAGCGCAATATTACATCAAACGGTTATATAAATCTCCGAGAGAAAAACCAATTCCCACGCACTAAAAAATTCAGTTGTAAACGTAACTGCTCAAAGCAATTTACAACTGGTTCCATTGTACGGGTATTGTTGCTGCATCGAAGGCTGCTAAGGGTTTCAAATTGACTGCACTCCAGTTAACATGGCCTATTAATCCACGACAATAATCTTTCACCAACAATATATACTAAATGAAAGTATTCTTGGGTAAGTACTTGACATCCATTCAATTCATCAGAAACCAGTTCAGTTTAAATTACGTTAGGTTCGTGATGTTGAGCCCCTGCCACACACCCTTTGTGTTGGCTCCCATAATATGTGTACTGAGATGTATATGAGAGATATATAAATTATAGATAAACTGTGTTAGAAGCCCCTATTTTACTCTACTTGCCGCAAAGTGAAAATAGAATGGCGTTGTCATGGAAACACATACCTGTGCCTTGGCGAGGAGAGCCGGCATCACGTTGTTACGGAACAACTCCAGCAGAGAAGGAACTTGTCGCTGCAATCGAGACGTTCCTTCCGTCGATCCATATTTGGCGATAATGGAAGGAACAGCTGATGCTAAATAGACTTCCTTCCCGCCCTGAGTCTCCTTTACCAATGCACGTTCAATAACCCCATCTACTCCCCCTCTATTCCTCCTGTACTTCTCCTCCGCCTCCTTTAACGCGTTCTTTATATGTCGCTCCGTGACGTCATCTCTCTTGTCGTACGGCATCCCTCCGTTATTGAAAGCCAGACACACTGACATCTGCGCCAGTGCACCTGCTAAACAACCAATGGTATAATTCTCATCTCCCCAACCTCCTCCCAGGTACACCTTCTTCTCTTCGAAGTCGGCGAAATATTCATAAACACTACCATTCCTCTCCACTCCGTCATGGTCTGTGAATGACGATTTCATCTCTTCGATATAAATTGGGTCGAAATCGATCTCAATAGACACGCCGTCATGGCCTTTGAGGAATTTGAACAGGCAAGCCGTCTCATCGCCTTCAGAATAGATTTTCTCGTACCATCTCCTCGCCTTTGTCACTTTCCTTTTATTACTCCCCAAGATACGAGTCTTTCGCATCATCGCCTCCACGCATTCTCTCTTTATTTCTTCTTTGGTTCGAGGAGTCGACGGCAATACTTCCTCAGGGACAGTCGAACTCTCAGTTGTCATTCCTACAGGCCTCTCCCTATTCGCCAATGTCGTCACGGAGGTCTCGAGGGCCACCAATCCAGCTTTGACGTCATCAATAGAATTGCGAATGGTCACCATTTCTTGCATCGTATGGGTATTAATATTCGCCATTTCATTTTTGACCTCATGAATAAAATCGCGATTGGTCATAATTTCTTGCCTCAGAGTAGGAATTGTCGCTATTCTACTGTGGATGTTACTTATCGACTCGCACATTTTAGCCATCTTCCGTGTGAAATCAGATATCGCGGTTTGTCCCATGGCCTCCATTCCTGCATCGTGACATGTAGATGTAGTGTTACAGCCTCCTTGTGCTACACTGTCCCTTCCTATCATCACAGACGAACCGATTTGCTAATCGACTGGCGGTCTTCCTCCTCAGGGTACTTCTCCTCCAATCCCTGGGCCAGCTCAACCACGCTAACTTCTTCTCCATCCCTCAGTCCAGGGTTCGCACCCTTTTCCAGCAATCCCTGAACCCAGTCAACCTTCCCCAACGTCACTGCGACGTGGAGGAGGGTCTTCTGTCGCGAAACCCTAACGTCCACGTCTCCCAAGGATCTCAATAGGTCCTTATATTGCTCAAGGCTCCCAGTGACTACCCCTGCGAAGAGACGCTCCTCCTTGCCTAAATCTTCGTTGAACACACTGGTTGCCATGGCCACGGGATGACGTCACCTGTTTTGTTGCACTCTTGCCGACGACTATCGGTCCTTCAAATATCCGATAGGTCTTCTGAGGACAGAAAATGGAGAATGGATTCTGGAACTGAAAATGCAAAGAAAGGAAATATAATCGTACAATAAGTCGTATATCTACTAGAAATGGGAGGAACAACAGATTTTCCGAATCTGAATTCCAACTGTTAATCGTGACTCGAATGTCAAATACAGCGAATACTAGAAATTCAATTTGGATTCTATGTTTTTCTGCTGGTTAATTTATTGACTCTAGACATAGAAAGAAATAAATTGAAAATTTTAAAATATTTAACCGTTTCCACAATATCAAACATATAATTAAATAATTTTAGTATAAACTATTGAATGTTTAATACATTAAAACTTCTATAATTCTTAATAAGTGATAAGTATGTGTTAACGCTCCTTCAGGTGCTGTCCATTATTTAATGCAATGCAAACTAGTAATAAAATGCAAGCAAATTGAAAACTTAAAAAAACTTTCACTTAGAAAACTGAAAAATTATATCAGGTCTGACAGAATGAACTATGGATTTTATCTTACAACGTACACATTTCCATTGTAATATATGCACAATTCAGTTAGGATTTACTGTTAATTGAATTTTTTTTTTAATCTTCCGGAAGACTTCTTGCGCCTAGGTGTATTCCCGACGATGTCTCGACGGAAAATAGTGACAATGGCCTGTAGTGATAGCAGAATGAGCTCGCATTAACACGTAAAATTCATCAGCTATTTGGGAAAGTTCAATAGGAGATAATAAACTCATTGTGTGACCTCTTGTAAATGAATATGTAACTGGAGTAAGGGAAGCTCATATGGAGTGGCAACCAATGTTTCCTAACTTCAAAATTTTGAATTTTGTATCGTGACAATCGGTGACTAGTTACGGCACGTTATTAATTGGGAAAAACAATAGCCTTTTACGCAAATTAATCTTTTTAAACTGTTCCCTCTCTACCATATTTTACTATAATGGACTACCATAAGTTACACTAATGGACTAAAGCCATCAACAAGACTATTGCCTCCTCCATCCCTTTTACATAACACCCTGCAAGCGAGCATAAAGGCGTGTGGCAGGGTTATCTATCGCGTCTTACATGATATAGTTCACCAACACACTAACAATAGCGTGATTTGAATAATAATTCGATTCTTGAATACCAAATACCTACTTTCTAGTAATCAAGTATTCGCGGCTAGTATACGCACATCTCTAAAAACTATAGACACGCAATACTCTACTAGCCACCATAATGGTGTGTGGCAGGGGTGAATTAACACCAAGCATGCACTACATTACATGCTTGTAAAAAAGATTGGCATCTACAATAAAGTAGAATCCAATATAAAGAAAAGATTGAAACGGCAGTGTAAGAATGCACAAACATGCTGTTAGTTGGGTTATCATAAATTCCGTTCACCAACATCCGACAATCTATCCGCTGATGCAGTTTATTACATGTATACTATTGAATATAGTAGTAGCTATTCACAACACTAATTGAACGAGGTGAGTCCGTCGGTCCTGCAAGGAAATTCTACAACTTTCTAGTCTACCATCGTACGTAGGAATTCGCACAACATTTTAAGCGTAAAGAAATTAAATCTCAATTTGAAAAACCTGATCAAAATTTCTATTTAGTTCTTCTAGAAGACAGGTTACGCTTACTTAATTACATTGCAGTCCCTCTAATATTCTTAGCGATCTTCGGTGCACACGTGCCAGTTCGTGATGCAAGACTATTTCGTAAGGATTTCAGCATGGCGGCAATTCCTCCAACCGGGAAGGTGTCAGTTCCGTACTCATATTCCATCATTTCATATGTTCCTTCATTAATTCTCATCGTCTAGGGAATGATAAGCGCTTTACGATGTGGTAGTCGTAACAAACGGTCCTCGCCCAAATACGGTATGTGGGTTGCTTTTTACGAGATCATGCACGCCAACTGTTACTGCAATCGAGATCTTATTAGTGCCGTTGAACTACTGTTTTTGTGACAAACTATTTGTCGTCTTTCCAAGAGTTGTTCACGTTAACAAGAGTGTACCTAGTATTCCTCTTTACCTTGCTCTCAATCAACGGATTCTTTATTCAAACGGGACCTGACAAAGAGGAAGAAGAGGTACTTGACTATTTTCAAATATTCGTTACTATTGTAGACTGCCCCATGATTCAAAAATTAGAGAAATAAATTGGGGAAACGACAGATTTAAAATTCCCATATTTCCTTGCACAATTATTGATAAGAATTGCTACAAAAAATAGATATCTATTTATGCACTGAAAAGTTGCCGAGATGACAGTATCGAAATGTCATCCTTTATCCGTATATTTAAGGGTATAAAAAGCTGAAAATATAGCTAATAGTATAAATACATGTGTATCGTTGGATATTATAGGTGGTTGCATTTAGGTATAAATATATTTGGCAAATAGCATTTTTTTCATGCTTGCTTTGATATCTTCATCTTTTTTATAATTGTAAAATTTAGAGTATAATAATTATTACCAATCCTTCATTAGGCATGATTTGTGTGAACTCACCGTCTGTTACATACCTTTATGACTGTTTTGTTTAAGTTTTTGCTCAGTTCATAGGAATTTTCCTTTTATATTGTTCTCCTATGTTATTGGCACAGTTTTTAATTTATTTGTATACAGCGCATTTAAATGCGTTCATACTTTTCATACAAAATATCAATGAATTCCTATAGAGCGCTTCTGCATCTACATGTAGCCTCCTTGGAGGTGGTCTTGTGTTGCGGAGCTAAGCCCTCTCCTGTTTTCTGATTTCCTGCGTATAGTTCGTCACTAGGCAGGTCCAGACCTTCACATCTGTTCCCGAGTCCGTCGGGTAGCAGTGCGATCCCTCTTATCTTCCCCTCCCCATCTTCAACAACCCCCTCCGTGAGGTCACGTCTTCTTCTCCTTCCAGCCACATTCCCGTGGAAGTGCACCTTTGACTGACAAGATGGATGTTCGTGACGTAGGGAGTGACTTACGAGGGAAAATTGACTTTAATAAAAGGAGACTATGGGTCCCGGGCTTTACGTCCCAAACGAGGGACCGGGTACTGAATCAGGAATGTCAGTTAACAATGGCCGTTTCAATATTCCTATTCATCTCACGCTTGGAACCGAACCCGGCCCTTAAATAGGGAAGAGCCCTTTGATATAAAAAGGAATGTCGTAAACCTTTTCCACACAACGATCCCAATATATCTCACAGAAAATAAGACGCTCATATACATTTCAGTTTTTCTTCATCTACATAATATTCTGCAATTCACCATTAAGGTGTGTGGCAGGGGGTGAATTCATAGTAAACAGGCCTTATGATGCAGAAAAAGGATTAGTAATTATATTCCAAGACCCCGATTAAATTCCTTCCAGAGTTTACAAAACATTAGCTTCTGAAATAGCCCCATATCTAGAAATAATATTCAATAAAATCCTAAAGAACCACACAGTACCCAAGGATTGGAAAGTAGCTAACATTACACCCATTTTTAAAAGCGGTGATATGGAAGAACATAGTAACCACAGACCCATTTTACTGTCGTCGATCTCTTGTAAGATAGTTGAGCACATAGTAGTCTGTTCGATCATAGTGCTTTTAGAGTTAGCTTTATTCGCACACGATATTTTAGTCTGCGGCGAAAAAATTACTGAAGTTGATGCGATATTTTTAGGTTTTAAAAATACAATCGATAAAGTTCCTCATTATAAATAAATCCATAAATACCATAAATGGATTGATTTCCGAATCATAACATTGTAATCATCATATACAAGTTGCTTCCGTCAACTACGTATCCAAATTCTTATTAGATTAGACCATAAGATGCCTCTGTTCACCGTCAATACCTTTCGATTTTTAACTGCACTTCTGACAAAATATCCATGTCAAATGTGTCGTTTACGAGCATTAGGAATGATATCTGGTTTAGATTATTAGCATTGCTTTGCTTCCAAGTTTCTGATGTAATTTCCGGTGGCTTCGTTACAAATACTGGAAATATGTTGCTGCTTATAACTTTCTATTCCCAGATGGAAGAGTTTGCTTATAATTCCGGCGAGTACAGAATACGTGACCTGCTATTGGTGAAGACTTCTACTAAAACATTTAATAACAATAATAGCTAGATAATAGTAACTGTAGGAAAGCGTTATTCTGTTTTCTTACTAAGAACCGCATTCGCCTCGAAAATAAATCATGCATAAAATGAAAGGGCATTAGTTATTCCGTAATGGCTTAAATTAATTATTCCACATTTTCAGCTTTGGTCACGTTATATGAAGGAAGGCATAAACAATGGAGAGTTAGCTCTGACTAATCGAACAAAAGTCAAATAATTTCATGGTTTGGAATTACGATTCTGGTAGTGATATTCCTAACTAGTCAGGAGTGAGTTTTTCTCGTCAAGTTCATGATAATGAAGCCAAAGGGTTTGGAGGCGTCAGAAATCTTCCACTGTTAGATAGTGAGAAACGCCCTCTCTGCTGCAGATAAGAAGGCATTCTTGTTCATCTCACTCAAGGGAGATGATGACTCGGGGCTACGGTTCCACCGCCGCTGATGTTATGGAGATAGAGGATATCTTTCTTACCCTCTATCTCTTGAAAGATATCAAGCATTTACGGCTGCGGGGAACGAAACAAACAATAAAACACATCTGAGACACATTTTTTAGGTCACTGTTTTCGGATGAAATATGTAGGTACTTCTTAGAGATGTGGAGGAACCTGTGATCAAGATTTCGAATCCTGACTTGCGGATATAAGTTTGTGACGGCGCGTTAAATATGT
>CAKOGI010000050.1:0-59748 GCA_933228895.1 Platycnemis pennipes
ATAAGAATAAATTTTGGGTCGCATGCTTTTATTTACCAGCATGCTTTGCTGCCATGTTTTCGTGCTGTTGAATTTTTTCCCTTTTAATTTTTATGAGGAGAAATACCTTATGTCATTTTGAAATTGATCGAACGGCATGTGTGCACTCCATATTCTTTTGATAAAGACATTAAGCAAACAATAAGTAATTACTCTATACTACTCTACTTTTCCCTGGACAAGCGGTGTCACCTGAAAGGGGGTTGCCCCTAGTAAAATTAGGGAAGGGTTGGAATATTTCGGAGGTCAACAATCTTTCATAATCCCTCAAATCTTGACTTCGAAATTTGGTTTGTGCCTCCTGTATTAACAATTTTGATATGCACAGCAAATGACAAATTCATTGTTTGGGCTGCATGCCAGGTAAGGTCGAAAAAAAGGTTTTTTGTCCTGATCAAATTTGCCCTATGCGGGAAAGTTGTGTAACATTTTTTTGTCCTGTTCGGATTGCCTGTACTCCACATTAGCCTTTTATTCTTAGCCATCGTATAAGACATAGATGTCAAATAAACTTCAAATTTCACTGTTGTAATCCAGAAACATATATCTATCGTTGATTGTTACCAATATTCCATTACTTGCAAAATGGGTATTATTCTCCAAAAGTTTGTTTAGCATTTCCGCCTGAATTTTTGCAAAAGTTTAAACTTTAGAGCTCGGGGGTGCAGTGTTTAATATTGTCTGATTTAGAAAAAAATTTGCTTGCGAGATCCTGATATCAGTACACAACTTTCCCGCATAGGGCAAATTTGATCTGAAAAATACCTTTTTTCGGCCCACCCTACTGCATGCACCTTATTGAATATAAACAGTATTAAATAGATTTAACGGTATTAAAAGAATATTGAGCAGTACATATATTAATCTAAAATATAGTAACTAACCGTTCATTTTGCCCAGGAAACAATAAGATTCTTGCTTTGACCAAGTGTATTTCCGCCCTCCATCTATCTTCATTGACACTCATTTCGTCGAGGGAGCCTGACTATTTTTTATGGGGGCAATTCCCCCTACACCTGCCATCAAATAGCATCTCGGCCGCTAAGGCACTATCATATCTTATTAAAATTTCCATAAGACACTCCACCATGCATTTTTTTCCCTGGTGTAAGTAATCTTTTCTGAGAACCTCTACATCCTACGGAATTGACGAGAAATTAGCCTTCAATGCGATCAGCTGTAGAAAAAATAAATTGTTCTGGTATAAACAAACTTTATCAATTAGAATAGTTTTATCTGTTATTGAGAACTATATTTTCTTTGCAATTTATGGTTTGGTAATTAGAAGTGCCGTAAGCATAGTCTCATCCGCTATATAACGTCACATAAATCTACATTTTTCCATAAGTATTAGATTTTTAGCTCTTAGAAGTCAGTGGTGCATGTTGAATTCTTCACTCTCTTCCACACACTCTCGCGGTGGCTTGCTAGGTATTACGAATGAGTTATATGATGTTAAACTTAAATCTTATTTTACCATGAAATAACTTTAGGGGTGTTCTTTTCAAATATAATCGGCAATATCCGTTCTCCCAGCGGTACATTTAAATCTACATCGCTATGAAGCGACATCTTAGGACGTCATTTCCCACCTTGATGACGTTCTTATATCTTTGCTCCCCCTCATTATGGTTTAGCCTTAACAACTGTCAGCACAGTAACAATAACCTAATAATGTACATATGTACCTATCTGGCTAATTGCATTATCAGTTACGTTAAAAAGTCTCTTATTTTTCCTTTGAGTACATTTTATTATTCCTCCGAGGTTTATATAAATACCTATGCCATGATTATATCAAGTCAAAGTCATAGAGTTAATTATTATTATTTATCAATTATGTTCATGCTTACTGTTTTCATTACTCATATATTTCAAAAACATTTGCCATATTTGATGTGCAGTCTTATATTTTACCTATTTAGCTTAACTAATTGTGGCCCAAGTGAATTGTCATTTGTTAAATGTGTTTTATGCTACTCAAGCTCGAGTTGTGGTTGATTTCCGGAGTAATGGGTGGTGCATTTCCTTGCAGGTGTGACCTCTAGCATCCCTATTGCAGGAGCTTATAATGGCATTGGAAAAGATGAACCCTGGAGTAAAACAGTATAACCTAATTATGGAAATTGTGGTGTGTAGTTATTGAAGTGCTTTTGTGATTCTGTTTGGAACAATTGTGCAGATGTCATTCAGTGACAGTACATTTATGTGACTAATTATACTAGCTTCATAAGACTGCTTTACCCTGCACAGGGAAGTTAATATTTCACTTAGCATTCATATTTACGTGTTATTATTTTTATTCGTTTTTATTCATTTTTTTAATGTCCTTTTAACTTTTCCCATTAGAAGAATATTTGTTTTGGATTTATCTTAAATGTTTTTGTTTTTGATGGACAAGTATCCCTTGTTGGCTATTACTTCTGGATTTATTTTCAAGTCTTGTGGCATTATTATTATTGAGAATTTGAATTAAAAACTACTTAGCATTAGTTCAGTATATGTTTAATAATAGCCAAAGGTAGTATTAGTAATTGTGGCTGCCGAAGGTAAAGGATCTCTCCATGGAAATAAGTTATTTGATGTTTGTTGAACAGGTGTATTTTGAGACTAGAAATGTGTTTTTTCTCTGTTTAAGAATGGAATTTACTGATATCTTTCATGCCTAAGGAAAGTTCGTTTTTTGGGCGACTGACTATATCCATATTTTGATTTGTATATTGCATACAAATGATTAAGTATTCATGAGTACCTTTCTTTCACTTCCCTTATAGTGGCTTTAACCCATTCTATTTTACAATGTGAGGGGGGAAATTTATTTTCACTGCTGGTTCCGATAGCTTTTCCAATGGCTCAAATATTTGAGTTAGGAATGTTTATTTAAGGCAATTCCCTTTCTCTACTTCATAAAAGTGCAAACTGGCCATTATTCTTTGTTTCCCAAAAGTTACTTCTTGCTTGTCATGATTGTAATATTATTATTTCACTGAGCCATTTTGTAGTTCCATGCTTTGTTTCATGTATTAATATTATGTTAATTTTTTACTTTTGCAGTGCTGAGATTTTTAGGTTTGTCACTTTGATAATAATAAGATCTCAAAAGTCTTCTGCCTCTATTTTTTCCTCAAACTTCCTTCTTGAAATGTCCTTGGGACATTGATGCCGTGTCATTGGTAGTCAATGATTTTGGAGCATTTTCAGAACAGAGAAAAGGTATTCTTATATTCTCATCTTAGGTTACTTCACCTTTCTGAAATCTAATTTTACGGCAGCGATGGAGAAGTAGGGACTTATTTATTGCTATTTCTGTGGGTGGTTTGGGAATTGGCAGGGGGTGTCAAGCTGATCAGAATTATATGAGTGGTGGATTGGAACACCAGTATTCGCGTTGGAGAGACCCTTCCAGTGTGGAAGCATGCTAATGGTATTGAATGCTGAGAAATGGTATTCCTGTTTGTACACACCTAGCTATTATGGCAATTCTATGGAGTGAACTGTATTATTGTACTCGAGCCATAATTATTTATGCCTTAGAAGAGAACTGTACAATGAGCAATGGCACTGTTTGGCTAGCATTGGTATTCACGAGTAACTGCGGAGTGACATGGATATGGGCACATCGAGGGTGTGTGGATGGTGTCTACATTCATAATGACAACACTAAATTCATTCGCATGAAATGTAAAACGTCGCTTGGGAAGGGTTGGTTTGGAGGGAGTAATGGATTATTGGATTGCCTTGCCTGTGGCCCAGGAATGTCTCCTCGGGATGGTAGGTAGTATTTTTTATTTTTAATGGTCACAAAGGAGAATTTTATAACTTGTGTATATTAAGCCGTTCGATTTTAAAGGGTTGATAAAAATATTTTCTCTTTTGTTTTTAAGTAAAAATTTCAACAGCGCTAAAACGCGACAGACAAGCATTGCATTCCAGTCAATTATATTCGTATAAACACACTCTGCTTCCCGCCACTAGTTACTGCCGTGGACGATTCTTTTCAGTCTGTGCCATCCGTGATAACTTATTAACAAGTCTCTGCGGAACATTTATTCAGTAAATTTAATATGATTTCCCTTTATGTCCTCAGGTTAGAATTATTAATTAAGATTATTCAATTGAAATGTTATTCATTTCCCTACACACAAGGTGTTTATTTGGTCCATGTCCGTTCATTTCATTAGACTAAATGCCATGTTCAGCAGGGGTGGCCTTCCGAGCTGTAATTATTTCCGTGTGCAATTATCAGTTTGATTTATTGGTAGTTACATTTAATTATTCAATATTAAATTGTTTATTCATTAAAAAACGGTTGCTATTAATTACAACAAGAGTTCTTTGAATGATAACTCTTGAGTTACATGTTAGGTGAATATTCATGAAGAGAGACCCTTCGGAAATAATATGAAAATGAAGTTTAGTTTAGTTGGCCTAGTCTGACGTATTTATAAGTGTTTTTATCAATTGTTGAAGGACATTAAAAGCCTTTGTAATGCATGGAATGCAGTTAGAAAATATGAGCAAAGGTAAGGAAGGTATGTGTGATGCAGTTAGCTGGCAAAACTATGTCGTTGTGATTCTCATGGTACTGCCCATTGTTAGAAGACGTAAGAGTATTCATTGTTTTGTATACTAATTTCCAATAGAATATGCCTCCCTACCAAAACCTTTGCCACTGGTGAATTTCTCTTTGCTTTTGCGATTCACCAAGGTAGCATAATACTCTTGGTGTCCTGACTTCCACCAAATTCTCACGGCTCCTCGAGGGAAGAATGAAACGTGACACTGCTTCAGCTGTTGAGTCATCCGCACACATCTACATGTACATAATACCCTGCAAGCCACCACAAGGGTGTGTGGCAGGGGGTGATTGCTCACCAAACATGCACTACATATCATGCATAAAAAAGGAATCGACTTCTCGTGAGTGTTGTATTCACGGGGGTGAGGAACTTTCGGAGCCAGAATGGGGGTAACAGGGAAAGTGTTGCATCTTACATATTTCCATGAAATCTTTCGCCACTGTAGTTTCAGCTGCTTGGGCTCTCCTTCTGAACCCCATTATGTTGTTTTTACGATTTTTATAGATATAAATATAAATTGTTGAATAAATCGAAAATTTCTTTTCACTCCCCATTGCTCGCGCAGAAATGTGGCCTTGTATATCTATGAAGTAGCATTTGTTACACGTTTTGTGACAGGCTAACCAGCATTTGATTATCTGCAAACTTCACTTTAATCCTACTTCCTGACTAGCCGCAATCCCGTTTTTCCGCAACGGAAATAATTTAATAATCGCAACATATGACTTACTAAGGCCTTTCGAATTAAAAAAAACTCCGTTACCCGTAAGGTAAGGTAATTTTCTTCGTTGCTCTCTTTGTAATTTTTTGTTTTTTTCTAACTAGGATCTGGTCCTCTGCTATTCTTCAGAATCAGCATTTCGACCTCACGGCCTTTTCCTAAATGAAGTTTTATCACTCGAGTGCAAATTCATGGGTTTTTAATGATTGACTGCAAGTTGATGCTGGCCACATTCCTTCAGTAACCTTCTTGTTATTAGGGTTCTGGAGTCATCCTTTCTTCATTTTCTTCCTTCATAACGCGAGAAGAAGCGTATTCAGGCACGATTAGAGATGAGTAATATACCGTAATTTTCAAGTGAGGCAAATTACCGTGGTAATTTACGAAATATACCATAATTTTCCGGTAATTTTAAGTTTTTAGCTGCAAATCCTAATCAGAGGACTCAAAACGAAATCAAATAGCATTAAGATACAAATGCCGACGCTTATATCAAACATATCACGACGTTTATCTATTATAAATCATTTAAAAATTATGACGAATTTGGCATTTACACGCAATTTGCCTCTCCTGTGTCACACAATGAGAAATTTTCGTTCCAATAATATACCTCTGCGCAATGTGCATTTGTTATTTTAATTCTGAATTATTCACGGACACAATGTCAACAAAACGTTTTAGATACTTAATTTATAATATCACCCATTCTAGTGGGTTCTTCGCGAGAAAGAAATTTTCTGAAAAAGAACTTTTCTGTAAATTACTGTTTATTACAGTAATTGTCAGGGGTATTGGTAATTTATGAATTATACCATGGTAATTTACGAAAATTACGGCGGTATTTTATTGAGTAGCCCATCGGTCATATGTGAGAGAGCTTCAGGGATATTAATAGATCCACAGTGCACACACTTAAAAACGATAATAACAGAATAGGCAGCATAGCCAAGGGATAGGCAGGGAAAATATTTTAGAGTATTCTGTAGTGCATGATGCATGTATTAACCCTTTCGCGCCGGAGTTCAACGCAGGAAAATGCTTGCCTTCTCACGGGTTCCTCTAGAATATTTTTCCACTCCCTGTACGGAGCTCTCTTGAAGCAAGGCTTCGAGCAGGTATGTCTTTCCCCCGCTTTGGGACCGGACCCAGCGGGGTTCCCGACCCTTTCCTCGGCCACTGACCAGAGATTATCTTCGCCCTTTTCCAAATGAGAACCCACCTCGGCTTCTGTCCGCGGTCAACTATTTTTAATTCAGTGATTTTTGTTAAATAAATAATAGTAAGTCTTTAACTGGGGGTTAATACACAAATAAATTCCTGTTGTTATAAATACCATTTAGAGATTTTAAACGAAATTCTAATGTTAATATTAAGATATTTAGACAATAGACATAATATCAATGGTTACAATAATAATTATTTCTGTTGTTTCGCAATAGAAGACGTCCGCGCATAATCCAACCATACCCGTGTTTTATATAAAAGCACATGCACTTTTTGGTGCTATACCTTCATCAGGAAATATTTTTATGTAAATATATTCGCAATGGTAGCGCGAGATAGATTTTTCTGCCTAGCAATTATTTATTGTATCTCCCAATATTCCATCACGCACGCATGCGGTTTTCTTCTAGTTTTAACATAAATGATTACAACATAATTATCACTCTTAGCCACATTACACAGAATAAATTTGAATGCTGAACACCAAAAAGATTCAGTTACAAGAAAGTAAACTTTATTGACTGCTAATAAATTAGCATAAACCATACCCTTCAGCGGGATTTTCAACCTATAATGTAGATATAATAGATTTCGCGGTATGTTGTGTGGTATTACCATTACAGTTGTTTTCCAATATATGTTCATAAACAAGTAAAACGGAGAGAAAAATATCGGTACTACCTTATCGTCAAATCATAAAAAAACATACGTCTTTGTTCCTTATTGCAATGAAAAATTCTCCAAAATCGATTTGAATCTCATTGACAGGTGAACTCTGTTAATAATAACGTTAGAGTTCCGTTTAAAATTTCTAGAGATTCAAAAAAACATAAGGAATTAACTTCTGGAACTCAATTATGCGATTTAGAAACAAATATGATTTTGGTTTTTCAAATGCATAAACAAAAAAGTGACCGCGAACAACTGCCGAGGGTGAGGCTCGCGCTGTGAAGAAGGGTCGAGATAATCCCCGCCTCGAACCCGAGGAAGGGTCTTCAGACCCGCGAGGAAGGGTCCTTTATGACACCTTGGACCTTTTCTGCCTACCTGACCCCAGCGACGTTTTAAGACGCCCTTCGTTCTCTTGCGTAGAAAAATCTGCGGCGTTTATAAACGGCCTTCGTTCACAGGAGTGAAAAATCTGCGGCGTTTATAAACGGCGTTCGTAGCGAAAGGGTTAATCCCTTAAACACTATAGATAGTAACATCAAGTTGCATGAGACAATATAGAGTCTTGTTTGCATGTTAGTAGTGCATGCTTGGTGATATTCCGGGATTTCACATTTTATTGTTAAACATATTTGATTCTAAATGCTGCTATGGATTCACAGACAGATGACATCTGTTAAACACCCGCAACTGCGTAAGAAAATGGTAGCGTTTGCAAGACCTACAGCTCATTCGATCGAAACAAAGTGTTACGAGAGGAAGAAGAGTTATTCTAATTTAATAATTACGGCACTTCAAAAGGTACTGTAGCGTTTGAAATCTGTCTCTGTTAGAGCAAACCCAACTGACGTTTATTATACCTTTACTCATCTGAGAGCGCATTCTTACGCTAGCACACTTGTCTTTTGTGGAGTTGTTAAGATTCAGATTGCATGGGCATACAATTGTGTTTCTCCTGAAATATCCACAATTAGGGATGGGCAAAAATAACCGGTTATATTCACAACCGGTTTTTTCCTTAGGTTAACCGGTTAAAAACCGGTTATTTTTTTGCCGGTTAACCTGAGTACTCGGTTATTTTTGGGCATAACCGAAAAATAACCGGAGAGAAATAACAAAATGAAAATTGCTGCTGCCTGCACGGGCACCGCTGCATCTCGGGCAACTCTGGCACTCCTTGCCGCTGATCGTACGATGCGCCCCTGTCGGCCTCTGCGCTAGTTATAACCTGATTCCATGGGGATTTCCCTGGCGCCGTGGCCGTTCTCCTAAGTTCCATACCCTCTGCGAACGGTGTTTGGAACTACACGATTACCCCCCACCACTTTCGTGGACAAGGGAGGGGGAAATTTCCCCCTCCATGCATCCCTGTTGATTTGAAATGAGAGAAGTACACGCAGTGTCAACGGTTATCGGAGAATTAATGAGGCGGTTGAAATCTGTGTTTTTGTTGTAATTGACGCCTGAATTTGGATGTGGAATGCAGAAAATGCTGTATTGAAGGTTGATCTGCTCCCGGAGAGAAGTACTTGAGAGGTAGGTGCAATTTTAAGATAAAGTATGCTGTAATCTGTCCTTGCCCCACTATGTGTCCGTTAATGAACCTTTGGACGTAACTATTTTGTTGTATGTTAGTATTCGAGAAGCGACAGTAGTTGCCATGTTGTATTTTAGTTACGTTTTTCATCCTTGCAATGAAGTATACTATTTTCTTCGATCATGATTGCATTGAAACATTCTTCTCGATTGCATTGAAACATTCATCTTAATTATATTGAAATAAGTATTATATTGTTTTGTGTGTTGAATAGTGGTATTTGCGTAAATAATGTGAAAGTATTCGTTTTCGTCAAGTTCTTGTTATGTAGGTAATGAAAATAATAACTCACCAACTGGCGAACCGTTATGCCCGGCATCTGAGTTTTATAAATCACAGTCGGAAGCTGTTTTGTCCGTGAATCTTTGTGCTAAGAGCCCGTTACTAAAAATAATTTGTTTGTTATTATGTTTCATAACTCGTAATCTTCACTTGCTGTTCCTTTGCTGTATTTCGTGTGAACTGTCGTGTGTAGCTCGCAGCCTGGTGACAAGGTGTTCGCTAGCATGCAATCGTCATCAAAATATCCCAAAGAAAATGCATGAGGCTAGTGCCTTCTACCTTCAAATATATTCTCATCTATTAATGTTGATGTATGGTTTCAGGTGTTTTAGGCAAAGATGGACTTGCCACTACATAGTTTTTTATGGAGGTGGACTCTGCTTTTGACAGCTTAAATGGAACCATGGACCACACGCCCATGCACCTGCCGAAGGAACCTTTGAAGTCAGCTGTAAGTTAGGTAAGTCCTCATGTGAAATTCTTGGAATCTGCCTATCTGAAAATCATTTTCTGACAGTCCCTGGGAAAAAGTCAGTAATCCATCCTCCTTATCAGAATGGGTTATAGTTAGCTAATATTAGATCAGGAATGTTGTTGTCGGACCTAGTAAAAAGAACGATGCTGGCATTTGAATACCCACAACCTTATCCAAGACCCGGTTGAAACTTATTTTTCAGTATTATTAGGCAGAATTGTGATGCAAATCATAACCCTTTCACTCCGCAGTTAAAGGAGCATTGAAGACTGCTGTATTTAACTATTTAATTTATATCTAGGGACAAATATATAAAATTGAGGATGGGTGCAGCCTATTAATAGTTGTCTTCTTTTTTCCTTCAGTAAGATGCTGAATCTAGACAGCATGAGATCAACAGAAGCTATAAAGGAAGAGAACTAATATTGAGTTGTACGAAAATTAGTTCAGTTGTGTCCATAAAAATTCGTGTGGCAATGATGTTCCTTGAAGATCCTCCTTGTAACCTGTGTGATCCATTCCTCTCAATAGACCCTAGTTTATTTCAGGATGTCTTCTCTTTATTTTTTGAAATTGAAGCTCATAACTGATCTTTCCCTTCAGGAGAATTTCTTTCGATAATTGAACGAGGTATCACGGCTGCCAGAAGTGAGCTACAGATCATGAAAGAAACCTCTCCACATTAATAATGCCTTGTGGGTGTGCATTTTGATTTTTTTCAGGTGCAACAGTCATCTAACTGATTTAAGAATTTTTTTCATTTTAGTTGTCACAAAAGTGCCTATTAAAAATAATTTATCGATAAGAGGAAGATGAAACTGATATAAAATCATTTAATTTCCACAAATTATGCTGTTGTGATTTTATATCCATATATTATCTTTTGCCAGAGATGTGTAACTTTAATCTCAAGCCTTAGTTTTTCCCAAGTTTGTGATTAATTTAATATGGTAATTTTTTGTTAATATGTTGTCCTATTGATTTGCTTCCTTTCACTCCAAATATGGCTCAAATTATGTTGCACATATTGTCAAACGATTATTTGGAAGATCAGTTAAATGGTGTACAGTGATTATCCTCCACCCTGATACAGGCACGGTGCCAGAAATTTGCTTCGGGTGGGGCTAAGTGTTGGTTAACTTAAAACAAATCATCCTTGCCCATTCGGTGTCAACATGTTACAAATCTCTTGCCTTAATTTTCAGTTCTTGATATTTACTTTTGCAGCGCCCATGCTTATCTCTTCTCATTCGTAAAATTCATTGCTAAAATCAGAACAACAAAGTTATTGGGCAAAAATTTCAGGGGGGGGCTGAAGCACCAGAAGCCCCCCTGGCAATGAGCCTGCCCTGATATTCTGGTGGACCGTACGGTTTCTCATATTCCTTATGTAGGCTTCTGTGGTGCATCTGCGCTGAGATGCTAGTCCTCAAGTATTTCTGCTGCGTAGTCCATTTCATTGGATGATGGTTTCACTGGCATGACAGACCGCACCTTGACCAAAAAATCTGTCAAACAATGAGAATGCACTGGGGGTGAACATGGGAACATGAACACCATGGTTTCTCATATGCCTATCCAAGCTGGAGGTGTCTCTACCAGTGTTGCTTGTTTGCACGAGCTTTCTAGGTGCTGCCACAAATTGTTCTCTACAATTTGTGCCAGAAAAATCAGTGGTTAAAGGGCTGTTATACATTTAAACTTTACACTTACTTCTTGGATTGGGGATCTCTTTGCCACTTGACCATGAAAAAGAGGCGCTACCAAGGTGATAACCTCCTGGGTGGTAATGGAATAATCAGCCCATTGATGGATAACACCTCAGGTTTTACCAACTATTCCTTTGTCGATAGAGGCACGAAATGGACAGTTCTAAGCATAGTTACTTTCTTTGTTATCTTTACTGTTGCATTAGCATTTGTTGTTATGGTCTACCTCACATAAAATTGGCAATTAAACGTAAAATACTATGAAGTGATACTGATATTTTTCTTTCTATTGATTATTTTGCAGGAATGCTTTTTGAAGAGCTGATGAGGAGTATTGACATTCAAATGGCTGTATCAATTTCTTAAATTTAAATTTGTGAAGTATGGAAACTGTTATTTGACTTCATAATTCATTCATTTATTTTGTTATTAAGTGTGTAACAGTATAAGTAATTAAATGAGTCTTTGAAATCAGTTTTTTTATTTGATACCCTTGGTTCCAATGATCATGTTGAAGTGCCTATTTTTTGTGTCTTCGCGTATGTGATCTTATTTCGTCGTGTTGGTTTCATGCAGTTTTATGGGAATGCTTCAGATGATGTTTGTGTACTGTCTCTGTGACTTCAAGGAATTTCCTGATATGGGTAAGGAAACGATCATCGAATGAAGAGGATGGACAACATGGAAGTGCATCAGAGGATTTTTATCATCGCGTGCACGTACTAAGTATTAAATTTTAAGAAAAGAATAATAAATACAAGAAAATTTAAAAATATTAGTATTTGAACTGCGCGCCCCGGTGCGGTTATGGCGACGGTGGCGCACCCTTCGAACGGTGTTTGGGACTAAAACTTAGGAAAGCGCCTTATACGGGAGTGGAGAGAATCCGCTTTCCACTTTTTCATACCGCCACCTATGCCGGGAATCGTAGAACTACAGTAAAAAAGCCGTTACATATGAGAGTGCAGTAGCAGCTAGGGAGCCCCCTTAATATCGTAGCACTAATTAGCTTAAGTAATTTTCCCACGCCTGATGAAGCTGTTCCAACCAATAAGAAGTCCACCCTTCCTCATATGACGTCTCCGGTTAATGAGATGCATAATTATTGGTGGAATCCGGTCCCCAAGTTTGCAGAAGTTTCTCTATCTTTAGAATGACGATTCTTATGCAAGTATTTGTCAATGCGATTGAGCTTAGTTACTTTAAGCTTTAAAATCAGCCTCGGAATTCCATCGGTTTGCCCACGACTCCTCAATGGATGAGTAAACTCACTAATAACGCTGACCTCCGCTTACACCTTTGATTTCCGGCGTTCGACACGTGGTGCACAACTCAGTGGACGCACTCCGTATTTTATATCAGTCCCACTTAATATTAATTAGGGGATAAATTTGAGATAAGGAAATAACAGCGTTCAATCATCAAATTCATTAAAATCAGAGTGAACTAATTTCAGCAGAACTTAACGTTTAGGTTTTAAAGTCCAATATTTTAACATTTAATACTTCATTATGACTTATAGGCGTGCAATGAATATATCAATGGTTGGTCAGCGCCACTGTGGAATACTTTCTTCTCTGATTAAGGAAACCCCTTAATTCATGATTATAAGTCTAATCTTAAAAAACCACCTGTTTACTCACTGTTTTTTGCAACATCCTGGAGGAGAATTTGGAAGGGAACAAAGAGAAGGAAGGGCAAATTTGGAAGAGAAGGAAAGAGTTGAGGGGGGTAAGAGAGAGGAGAAATTACGACGGTCTCTATGAGAAGGATTTAAGAAATGGAGAAGGGGTAGTGAGAAGACGGAAGGGAAAGTAAGGGAAGGCGGAATTAAAAAGGGGGATTAGGGTAGGGAGAATATTGGGGGAAGAGGGAAAGGGTGGAATTGGTAGGAGTAGAGGAAATGAGACATCGGAGGGGCTCTAGGTGAAGGAAGAAGTTGAGAAGGGGAAAGAAGTTGAAACGGGACTTAAGAATTAAGAAGGGGGAGTAGGGGAGAAGATGAAAGCTAACAAGGGAAGTAAGCGTTTGCAGGGAGATGGTGAAATGGAGAATTCGAAAGGGGGATTTGGGGAAAGGAGAAGTTGGATGGAGGGAAAGCACAAGGGGGGATTATGGAGGAAGAGTAGAGATTTTTGAGTGGGTGGGGTACGAAGGAGTTGGGAGGGATAGGACGAAAGTAAGGAGGGGTAGAAAGGGCGGTTTCTTTCATGCCATGACATTCTCCTGGGGAATCGCATTGAAGCTGACTTGAAGGAGAGACTGAGCATGGAGAGGAATGAAAATGGAGAATGAAAGATATGAACTGATAGTGACAAGTCATTGTGCACAACATAGACAGCGAAAAATAAACACATGGTAACATGTGAGAGGACAATTATTTTCAATATTTATAGATACTTTCAATTGTCATATCAAAGGTAAGTAGTATTTATCAATTTATTACATTGTGATTGTATTATTTTAGGACTTAGATGAACAAATAAGGCGAGGCATAACATAAGATTCTTTGTGATAAATAACAATTTCTTTAAATTTTCTTTATTCCTAAAAAAATATTTTTTATTGCTTTAATTAAATGTAATTACTCATTATTGAGAACTGATAATTGTATTTTCACCGTTCTTACTCAAGCCTTGACTGCTCGTTCCCATATTTTATGCAACTTATGAATAGGCTTGTCCAATACTCTTCAATAGTTCATCGAAATTTATGATGCCCCTTGGTTTACCTTCACCAGGATCAAACCCTGTCAGAATTATTTCAAATAACTTCCTCTTTAACACGCAATCCATCTTTATCCTTTCCATAGCTGGAGACGCTTTTTACGTGCTTTTTCAGGTAGCACTTGTTTGCCATGGTCAAACAACCCCCTACGAAATTCAACACTTAATGATTCTCAACATATACCTTATGTTTCAGGTTGTTCCTGGTGGTAAACGCCTTAGTGTATTCCCCAAGGACATATGGCTTCTCCACCATATTTATTGCGACGTGTCTCATCTCAGCATACTTAGACAGTTCGGAACGTCTTCGAGCACTCTTCACTCTTGAATGCCTCATCAGCGCTGTGCCCCTCCACGTGCCTCCTCAGATCTGATTACGCCTCTTTCTGTCATGGGTCCTCATGTGACTACTCAGGGGCCCACTCTGAGTGAACTTTTTGTTGCATAACTCACACTCAAAAGGCCTCTTTCCGTCATGGGTCCTCATGTGATTCCTCAGGGTCGTACTGTGGGAGAATTTTTTCTTGCACACCTCACACTCAAAAGGCCTCTTTCCGTCATGGGTCCTCATGTGACTGCTTAGAACCCCACTCTGTGAGAACTTCTTGCGGCACAGTTGACATTCAAACGGCCTCTTTCCGTCATGTTTTCTCATATGACTGCTCAGGTGCCCACTCTGAGTGAACTTTTTGTTGCACAACTCACACTCAAAAGGCCTCTTTCCGTCATGGGTCCTCATGTGATTCCTCAGGGTCGTTCTGTGGGAGAATTTTTTCTTGCACACCTCACACTCAAAAGGCCTCTTTCCGTCATGGGTCCTCATGTGACTGCTTAGAACCCCACTCTGCGAGAACTTCTTGTGGCATAGTTGACATTCAAATGGCCTCTTTCCGTCATGGGTTCTCATGTGATCGCTCAGGTTCCCACTGTAAGAGAACTTTTTGTTGCACACGTCACACTCAAAAGGCCTATTTCCGTCATGGGTCCTCATGTGATTCCTCAGGGTCGTTCTGTGGGGGAACGTTTTGTTGCACAACTCACACTCAAAAGGCCTCTTTCCATCATGGGTCCTCATGTGATTCCTCAGGGTCGTTCTGTGGGAGAACGTTTTGTTGCACAACTCACACTCAAAAGGCCTCTTTCCATCATGGGTCCTCATGTGATCACTCAGAGTAGTTTTGCGGGAGAACTTTTTGTTGCACACCTCACACTCAAAAGGCCTCTTTCCGTCATGGGTCCTCATATGAACACTTAAGTTATCCTTCCGGGAGAACTTTTTGTTGCACACCTCACACTCAAAAGACCTATTTCCGTTTTTGGTCCTCATATGACTGCGCAGGTGCACTCTATGGGAACGTATGTGACTTATCAGTTGAGCCTTCCGATCGCAAGCTTTCCCGCAGTGTGCGCAGATGAACCCCTCACCTCCCAAGTCACAACACGTGCCGAACACCTCTTCATAGTTGGTGAGGGGAAATTTGGTACCATACTCATTCTCCTGAACCTGTGCTTCCTTAACAGCAAGCGTGTCCTTTATCCTGCTCTGGTGAGCCCTGATGTGGCTCGAAAGAGTCAGCTTCGAGAATAACGAAACCCCGCATTCAATACAAATGAATCTCTCCCTCACTTTTCGCTGACAAAAAAACGAAATACTACCACCCCGACCTCTATTCATGTCTGGACCTGATCCTCTCATTGCAGTTTGAGTTTGCCTCCTCGAAGCATCTGTCCCTCCAGGTGAACTTGCAGGGTTTGAAAGACTATTTGACTTCACCGCCAATAATGGGCTTGGTGTATACCTGGAAATGGCATCTTGCTCGGAGGCAGCTTCTTGGCCTGGAAAATAATATAAAGTAAAAGGCTAAAAAGAATCTCACCAGACAGAAGTATTATGGCATGCTACCAGGTTCTCTACCCAGTATTTCATTTACTTATCAGCACATAATAAGGAATTTTCCAAGTCTAAAGATCATTTAATTTCCTTATCCTAATTCTTTTTTGTGATCGTTACCTCTTTATATCGGCGTATTTCCATTCATTTCATGCTATATTTAGCACCCATACTATTGCTACTTTCTTCTTTTCACTAACAATGAATAATTACTTCAATAATGACATGCTGCATTCAACTGATGAGTAATTTAATGTTTCATTCACAAATATTGCCCTCTGGTAACAGTTTTCTTCAGCCCCAACATATTTCAACAAATCCTCATTCATCATCATATCTTTACATCGGAGTCTCCACATTTCCCTTTACTCCACTACTTCTAAGGCCGAATGTAGACTATTATCATATTTTCCAAGAGTCCTAGACTCATATACTCTCAAATATTGACTGAAACCACTGCCCACATGATATTGTAAAACGACTAGAGAGACCAATTCAACCTTTGAATTTGCTGTCGTTTTTCATGCAACGAACACTGAGATTGCTACCTTCATATTAACCACAAACAAAATGTTAACACTTCCTACATTTTTTGCGTTTCACAACCTAAGAGTACAAAAAAATTTATGATAAGATTTTGGCATTTTTTTCAGCATTACAGCATTTGAAGGACTTTGCAACAATATAGTCAAATTTTTATTATACGTAAAAATCTTTAATTTAACATTTTTAAAATTAAAAAAGCTAAAACAGGGTGGCTACTGATAACCAATTTTAAAATTCTGACTTTTCCTTAATATTTCCCTGATGGATTTACCAACTTCCCTGACCGATCGCCATAAGGTCTCCAATTACCGGAATATTTTATTTCTGCTTAATTAAATTTTCGCCAAAGCTTAGAAAATGTTAAAAGCTGAAATCAGTGCATTAATAGCTATAAGAATGAAAAATTATATTGAACCTCCGCTCTAATGAAAAAAATATATTACACCTTCACAAATTAAGCCGTCACCAAAGTGTACACACTTTTAATACATTTTTCGCGGCCGTGTATCGCATTTCCGTGGCCGTGTATGTTTCCTTCGGTAAAATTACAAATTGACAATATCTAATTTTTCAAGGAAGAGCTGGCGTGTCGTGGTAGTTCTGGGGAAGTTGAAGATTACTGAAAAGGCATCGAAGGGAAAGTTAATGGCCAATTTACTGGCGGACTCCGGCACACTACACTGCGCGAAAAATACAAACCAATGCCAAGTCTTGGACTGGATCAAAATCGGATGGCACGAGTGACTTTTAGAAGCGAATAACAATTTGATTAACGTGATCACTAACCCTTGATTGTAAGAGGGAAACAAAAATGTAAAATATATTTGCATACACAAACAAAACGTAATCGCGCAACTGCGAGCAAAAACAGGAGGAAATTAGCAACGGCAGCGTCATATTTAGGAATATCATACTTGAGGTGGTTTGTGACCTAACTAAATTGCTTCGCGAGGGAGCTAAGGGGGCCAATCAATAATTACGTCGAGTGTGAAGGTGGGGAGGGGAGGATTCTTCTTATGGTCTCGCGAAGGGGGGTATGGAAATCGAAGATGACCTTGCGTAAGATTCTTTTTACACGTGTGATCGTACTTGTATTACCGTTTTAATAATCATCGTCTCGTATTTTTACAACTGCAAGCACGTATTTACTGCAGGCTAGGGTGCTACAACTACCTCTAGACCTGAGTCTCGGAAGTTAAAAAAACCCGAAGTAAAATCTTCCGAAAAACATAGCCTTGGATTCCTTGTGATGAGCAGAATACACAGTGATCATGAATTTTAATACTACTAGGCAAATATCGCATTAAGGATATACAAAAGGGATACATTGTACGACTGATTCACAACTGAATTTTCAACTAATTGACGCGGCTTATTCTAAGCACTTCGGCGAAGGACATTAGTTTTAGCCGTTTTAGTTGGTGAACTTTTTTGGTGAAATATCGGGCGGGAAATACTGCCCGGTAAACTTAATGGCAGAAAAATAACGTGAATTTCCTAACCCAGTTTCTCCCTGTTACGAGAATTCCCTGACTTTTTCAGATTTCCAAATTTCCCCGACAATTCCAGGTTTTCCCTGACGATCGCCACCCTGTAAAAATTTAGGGGGCCTGGTACAACATTCACGGACCCCAGGGGGAATAGTTATTTACCAAAAGGGGACCCTTGGCTATCAGCAAGGGCTTTGGCCTTTATGGGTGATTCACCTGAAGGATGGTTGGCACAATGGATAAGGAGGTGCCTTAGGGCCTCCTTGAGAGGAACTCCACCAAAAATACAACCTACAACCAACCTTCTAAGTTCCTCTTTGAAAAACACCAATATCTCTATGACTCCCCATTCTTTATTCAATACTGACCTTTCTCACAAACACTATTTCCAGCGTCATCTTGCTCAATTCCAGAAGACTCAACTTCCATACCATGGATGGTCGCCTTGAATGAGAAATGAGAAACATAACCCGCCTTCAATGAGAAATGAAATCCACATATTTCAAGTGAAACCTGATTGACTCTAAATTAAATATAAAAACAAATTTAACGGGGATTCACTATGAATTAGAGATCGTGGCCCATGAAAGATATATAAGGCACCAGAAAAAAATACTATAAATTTCCACACACCACACGTCATAGTCTGGAGAAACTGAAGCAATACTAAGGTTCAGAAAAATTGAAGACAAAAGTTACAGGTACAGGTAATTACAGTAAAAATTACTTATTACCAAATGCTCAAGGTGAAAACGAAAAACATATTGGAAGTCCCCACATATATTTATTTTCATTATGAATATATACAGCAATAAATCTACTCAAATTTAGGCAAAGCATTCTTCACCAAAATGAATGCACGCAGAATATCCACTGCATCAAGTATATCATGCAGTGCATTTCCTGATATTGACAACTTATTTTCTATTTACAGAGTTCATAAATGGTGTAGTTTAGATATCTGGGGGTTGATCAAATGTAGAAGATTGAATTTTAGCTAATTTTATGAAATAATGTTTTATAATCTGGTCTGGTGCCAGAAAAATCTCATTACAGAAACGTATTTCCCGACTGAGAGCTACATAAACCTTAAGAGTGTGCTGCAGACAAAGCCGTTTACAGCCTTTGGTCACGAGATGACTCTGCCGACAGGTCGTTCAGGTGGACGTAGTTGATCTTTCCGCCGTAGTTAGGGAGTTAGTATAGTTTGTTAGCCCCACCCATTTGGTCAGCCATTAGGAGCATAGTGTGTGTACTGATTATAGGGTGGCAAACGTTTTTTTCGCTAAGGAATATCCCACTGGGGAACTTCTGATGGACCCCATCAGCCTTGATTTTCCTGTTGATGGCTGACGGCCTAGGGTTTCTGCTGATGAGGGATTCCGAATAGTTGTGTCAGTTGGTAGTTAGAGGAAGAAGAGAAGACTCGGTATAATTTCCATTGTAAATGCCCTTTCTACCTAAATATATAACATGAACAACCCTCACCGCGGAGATTGAAACAGCTAAATAATGAAGTTAGCGTGATATATAGCGTGAAGCTGAGAGGATTCCTGGATCAGGCACCTCATTGTAAGTTTAGGAATGTGGATGAGATTGATGCCGCTGCGGACTATCTTCAGGAGAGCATCACATCCAATGAAGCCAGCTGTCCCATCAGGACCAGTAGAACGGGGAGTAACCTTCCCTGGTGGGGCTCGCAATTAGAAGGCCTCTGCAAGGAGACCAGAAAACTTTTCAATAAAGCAAAGAGAACTGTTCTATCTCGAGACTGGGGCAACTTTAAGCTTGCCCAGCGAAATTACAAAGAGACCATCAAGCGCTCGAAAAGGGAATCTTGGAAAAGCCTCTGAGGAACTATTGAATCGGTTCCACAACTTTCCAGATTCCATAATATTATATCAAAAGACCCAGAGGCGGGGGTGGAAACTCTGTTGCTTCCCTCGGGAGACTACACGTCTTCTGACAAGGAAGCATTGAAGCTATTGCTGAAGACCCACTTTCCACGCTTCATAGAGACAGAGAAGATGCACGATTCATGGAGGACTCCCATTCGTCCTGCACGGACGGAATGTAGATTGGCCTCCAGCATCGTAACGTACAATGCAACTAAGTGGGCTATAACAAGCTTCAGCCCGTACAAATCTACTGGAGAGGATGGGGTCTTTCCAGCACTACTTCAGGAAGGGCAGGAGATTCTGCTTCTCCCAACGGTCAGAATTTTTCGCTCCTGCCTAGCATATGATTGTGTCCCAAAGATCTGGAGGACTACAAAAGTCGTCTTTATCCCCAAACTAGGGAAGACAGACTATACTATAGCTGACTCCTTTCGCGGAATCATCCTAATGTCCTTCTTTCTGAAGGCATTGGGAAAGGTGGTGGATAGTCACGTAAGAGATGGGCCCTTAAGAGACCATCCCCTACACCCTCACCAACACGCTTATTGGAAAGGAAAGTCCGTAGAAACTGCACTCCACAATCTCACATGTAGGATTGAAAAGGGGCTGGAACATGGTATGTATGGGATGGGAATCTTCCTCGATATTGAGGAAGCCTTCAACAACAAATCCTACGATCAAATCTGCACTGCTGCAAGAAGGCATGGCATCTATGACCACATAGTTAATTGGATCAGAAACATGTTGGAACAAAGAACCGTTAAGGTCACCTTGAGAGGCACCTCTATGAAGGTGTCTGTAATGCAAGGATGTCCTCATGGTGGGGTTTATCCCCACTCCTATGGAACCCAGTAGTCGACACTCTCTTACAAAGCCTGAACAAAACAATTTGTATACTCAGGGATACGCGGATGATGTAGCGATTCTGATCACCGGCAAATACCTTGATACTGTGTCTGGACTTACACAGAAAGCCCTAGACAGAAAAACGACATGGTGTTCTGAAACGGCTGACGGTGAATCCTTTAAAAACAAAAGAGGAATAGGGAAGGTCTAAGACTTCCCCTACTACAAGGAAGGTGTTTACAACATTCCTCATCAGTTAAATACCTTGAGGTAATTCTAGACTCCAAGCTCAACTAGGGAGACCATCAAGAGGCGAAAACAAAGAAATCCTGGCCGGCAGGAAACCCGGTAGAATGTTGCCGGGGACAAACTAAACCACTTGCATAGAATGGCCTGAATGGGCATTTCGGGAGCAATGAAGACAACCCCACCTTTGGCAATCGAGACCCTCCTGAACCTCACTCCACTATATGTGGAAGTTGAGGTTCAGGCTAGGGCAATAGCATATCATCTTAAAAGCCTAGGACAGTGGTACGACATGGGAAGTTTTTCTGGTCACAGAATTTTATGGACAGAGCTCAGGAAGTCGAGCCCAATTTTCGAAATGGGCTCTGACACAATGATTGTGACGTTCAACCAATCACCCACCTCTCCTCTTCAAAATCCACTTCCTAACTAGAGAAGAGTGGGCAGAGAAAGGAGGGGAAGGACTAAATAAAGGAACCTATGTATGGTACACAGATGGCTCCAGGAAAGAAGATAGAGAAGGAGCTGGTATATGCAGCCACAGCTTATCTAAGAAAATATCAATTCCCATCGGGGAATATGCTACAGTGTTTCAGGCTGAGGCTTACGCCTTGTCAGTCAGGCCAAATTGTTTAGAAAGAATCTCTAATGTGGTGGAGATGTCTAATAACAGATTTGAAAACATTAGAAAAACATGGTATATTAACCCTTTCGCGCCGGAGTCCTACGCAGGAAAATGCTTTCCTTCTCACGGGTTCCTCTAGAATATTTTTCCACTCCGTGTACGGAGCTCTCTTGAAGCAAGGCATCGAGCAGGTATTTCTTTCCCCCGCTTTGGGACCGGACTCAGTGGGGTTCCCGACCCTTTCCTCGGACACTGACCAGAGATTATCTTCGCCCTTTTCCAAATGAGAACCCACCTAGGCCGGTGTCCGCGGTCAACCTTTTTTAATACAGTGATTTTTGTTAAATAAATAATAGTAAGACTTTAAGTGGGGGTTAATACACAAATAAATCCCTGTTGTTATAAATACCATTTAGAGATTTTAAACGAAATTCTAATGTTAATATTAAGATATTTAGCACAATAGGCATAATAGCAATGGTTACAATAATAATTATTTCTGTTGTTTCGCAATGGAAGACGTCCGCGCATAATCCAACCATACCCGTGTTTTATATAAAAGCACATGCACTTTTTTTGGTGGTATACCTTCATCAGGAAATATTTTTATGTAAATATATTCGCAATGGTGGCGCGAGATAGATTTTTCTGCCTAGCAATTATTTATTTTACCTCCCAATATTCCATCACGCACGCATGCGGTTTTCTTCTAGTTTTAACATAAATGATTACAACATAATGATCACTCTTAGCCGCATTACACAGAACAAATTTAAATGCTTTTCAGCTTGAAAGATACTATTTATAGCTGAATGGCAGTTACACCAAAAAGATTCAGTTACAAGAAAGTAAAGTTTATTGACTGCTAATGAATTAGCATAAACCACACCCTCTGCGGGATTTTCAAACTATAATGTAGATATAATAGATTTCGCGGTATGTTGCGTGGTATTACCATTACAGTTGTTCTCCAATATATGTTCATAAACAAGTAAAACGGAGAGAAAAATATCGGTACTACCTTATCGTCAAATCATAAAAAAACATACGTCTTAGCTCCTCACTGCAATGAAAAATTCTGCCAAATCGGTTTGAATCTCATTGACAGGTGAACTCTGTTAATAATAACGTTAGAGTTCCGTTTAAAATTTCTAGAGATTCAAAAAAACATAAGGAATTAACTTCTGGAACTCAATAATGCGATTTAGAAACAAATATTATTTTGGTTTTCCCACTGCATAAACAAACAAGTGACCGCGAACAACTGCCGAGTGTGAGGCTCGCGCTGCGAAGAAGGGTCGAAATAATCCCCGCCTCTAAGCCGAGGAAGGGTCTTCAGAGCCGCGAGGAAGGGTCCTTTATGACACCTAGGACCTTTTCTGCCTACCTGGCCCTAGCGACGTTTTAAGACGCCCTTCGTTCTCTTGCGTAGAAAAATCTGCGGCGTTTATAGACGGCCTTCGTTCACAGGAGTGAAAAATCAGCGGCGTTTATAAACGGCGTTCGTAGCGAAAGGGTTAACAATAATTGTTGTCAAATAAAACAGCTGTCAGACTTCAAAATCCAACCATTTCTGGACTGCACAGTGGAAAATTTTCAGACAGTTTATAAGCCCAAACAAGAGTTATATCAATCCTTCTCAGCAATAGAGCAATTCTTCTCAGGATATTGAAGGAGTGGACAGAGAGCAGTGAGAGGCCAAGACATGGGTGGGTCAGGTGACGAGATAAAAACTATGGTGAATGAGCCGACACAGCGGGCCTCCAAGGAAGATCACCCATCCAGGCTGTCAGAGGACTTGGCAACTCAAGCCCATAGAAGAAGTATCACATGCGGTGGGTAAAGTGTGCACATTTTAAGAAGTTAGAAAGGAAACTCGCTGTGGGTAATATTTGACATGTACCACTGCATAAAGGTAGCTGTTTTCTACTGTTCCATGTCAGGAAGGATAACTGGAATTGTTGATAAGTAAGTTTTAAAAAATTCTAATTAAAAACAATCAATAACATAGAATCATTAGAATTTTAAACCAAATAGTGAATTTAAAAAACATATTATTTAATGTCTGCTGGAACAGATGGTTATGCAGCATTTAAACACTGCCATATGCAGTGTATTCAAACCTCCTGCATTGTTTTTGGTTTTCGCAATAGTACAATATCCTTATATCCCATGCATACTTGCAACACAAGTTCCAAAATCAGCAGACTGGTTAAGGGATTGCTAAGGGGCAGGGAATTACTCAACTAGAGGGAACTGATGACTTATCAGCAGCACACAACCAAATTAATTCACTGTCAGAGAGTAGAATCCCAGTTCCTGTGAATTACTTGCTGAGCACATCCATTCCACTGAATTTCTACTGAAAATTTGTAAATGGATGCATGGTATAAGGGACTGATAGAGACTTTACTAAATGAAATTGTTTCATTGCTAGGGTAGACATAGGGGCAATTACATTATTTAGCGATGTCTTTAAATTCAACAGATGCAAAAATTCAATTCACCCTTAAATTTGATAAAATAAGGGGTCTGAATTCCTTAGATCAGATTTTGAACATAGAAGACAGAAGGTTGATATATCCAATTTCAGGAAAACATGCTACACACACCAGCTTATTCACATACAAGACACATTTCCCAAAAACTAGTGGTGTCCTAATCTATGATACACAGGTTTTGCCATATTTCCATGACAAAAATGAGCAAAGTCAACGAACAACAGGCTATTAACTCTCTTAGTGCTAACCTTCTTCCTGGGGTACTAACGAGAAATGAGGATGGTAATATATTAAAAAAACAACAAAACAAATTATGAAGTTATTGTTTGTACATACATATGCAGATAATTTATGTTATTTAAGTTGAACTATTCAATAATCATACAAGGTTTTTACTTTGACTGAAAATTAAATGTTATTATTTCAGTGTCACAAAGTTGAGCAATATTTTTATACAGGCCCGATACATTGACCCACCACACTAAGATGGTTAAAATGCTAACAAATAATCGTTATTCTAAGACATTAATGGATACGCTTGAAAAATGGAAAAAATACAAAGGATAAAAGAAGGAACGTATAGGATTATTACCTTGGAGAAAGATGGTGGCAGCTGACAAATGCTTTGTTTACTGGGTACATTATCCCTTATAATCCTAGGCTTACTCGGTAAGAAAAAGGTAAGTGCTGCTCATTACAACAGAATTACTTTAAATGGCATGCTGGCTGTCCACAAAGAAAATTGATAAAATGAAATAAAATGGGGTCTACAAAGTTCAATGTAATGACTGCAATGTTGTATATATGGGGCAGACTGGAAGACATTTAACATTAGGATGAAAGAATGAAAATTGCTTCATGTGCAACAAACTCACATCACACTTTGCAAAATATCTTTTAGAACACATAAATAATAGCGATTTCGTACCAAAAATACCATATATAGATGGTAAAGGGCCCAAGTTTGATGCACTGTAGGAATTGAAAATTCTGAGTTTCTTGGATTCTGGGAAATGTCCTTTGTCGAGTATAAGATTGTAACCTTCCTGCTTCTCTCTTCTGCACTTCCCAAATTGCAACAATGAACTCCTTCCTATCTACAACCTTTACCTCATTTCCTGAGGATGCATGACCCAGGTCACCTCATTGATGAATATTTGTCTTCAACCTCCTCTTGCAACCACAGTTTCATGGCTGGTATTGTATTCAAAATCAAGGCAGATCTAACCAACAGTGTCATAATAATATTGATTCGCACGCTAATTATAGTAGAAGCCCGGTATAGTGAGTATGGCTTATTGCGAGAATCGCGTTATTGCGAGTGATTATCTTTGTACCGCCAAAAGGCCTATGTTTTACATGTAAAATAAAGCGGATATAGCGAGGCCAAAAAGTTCCTACCACGGTATATGCTCAGTATCACGACAGATATCTCTCGAGGGCGATGCACCGCCTAGCAAAAATAAACTATTGTGTTTTGTATTATCTGCAAATTAAACTAAAAATACAAGATGTGTGCAATATCTACAACACCTAAAGCCAGTTATGTCCAAACATTAGCGATTTACGGCCCTCAGTACGCTCTGTGCGCTCCGTTTTACGTTCTTCTTTTGTTAGGCCCAGTCATCAGTGGGAGGGGAGTGGGCGGACGACGAGCAAGATGAGAGTAGGTAAGGGAGTTAGGTTATAGGCATTGGCGATATCGTAAGGTGGCGATAACCATAACTCATATCTTGACAAAAAATATCGTCTTATCGTGCCCTGCTATTCTATCTGGGCACGATAAGATATCGGGGTACGATAAGATATCGGGGTACGATAAATTTCACGAGAAACATCACGATAAATATCGTGACAACGATAAATATCGTTATGAATATCATCATATCGCGACCCGATAAAAGATCGTGATATTGCGCTCGTTCAAATGTAGCGTAATCGCGCCCGATGAATTATCGTGATATTGCGCCGGTTAATCGTGTCGGAAAAAGACAGCCGTTGAGTTGGCCTTCGCTTAACCCTGGTAAAAATCGGCAGCTCGCTTGGGCGTGACGGTCGCGTGAATGGAGAGGTGATAAAGCGACGGGGAGTTTTCATCGCTCTCCGTTTACTCTCTGATATTTCGCTCGCTCGGATCACTCTTCCATTATTCCTCCATGAGAGTGAAAGGAGCGCTCTTTCTCGCTTCAATAGCGCTTATTTTCCCGTTCCCCGTTTGCTCTTCCATCTCTCTTATCGGGACGCATACGAAGACTCCATGTGCTACTTCATGTGCGCTTCGTTGAAAGTGCTGCCACAATTATGAATTTTGTGAAGAAAAATGTTGAATACTTAAACAAACAATTACACGGACCGTTAAGTGTCAACAATAATCATCCAATATATATGTTAATATCACTTTATACCTTTCTTTGATGGACAACTTGAGTTTCAACGAATGTGACTACGTTCACTTAGAAATATTTAATGTGGTAACAATGTTGTATACAAAGGAAATATTTTTGCTTGCTCTCGAAAATGACAGTCAGTATAAAGACGCAAATGCCATTACCACATTTGGTAGGTATATAACTGACTTTTAAGGAATATAACTGGGTGGACTTTGAAAATTTTTCACAGACATTTCGTATATGCTAGCTGTATAGCGAGTTCTTTAATTAATATTATCCATATTTTTCATTTATGAATTTGTGCGTCAATATATTAATAATAGTTCATATCTACAAGCCAATCGCCATAGTCGGCATTAATCTTGACCAAAGATTGTTACTGACTTGGTTGACATAATACATATAGGTTCTGATAATATGTTGTAGTATCATGTAGAAATTGATACTTACTCCTGTTAAAGCATCAAGAACATTAAATATGGTCATACTGTAATTAATCATTACATTACAGGCTTGAATAATTCATGCATGTTAATGATGTGTAGTATCTAGTTAGTTTATTTGCTTGGCTCTAGTTATTCGAACGACAACAACGTGAAACCGGATGTTTACATAAACAAAGCACTCCCACCACCTACTACTTAAGCATTTGATAGATTGAAACTCATTCATATAATAGTACGAGTAAATAAATATGGAAATAAAGCAGACAATAAGTATTAATATATTTTAAAATGAGAATAAATGCTTAAAAATTATAATTCTGAGTACATAGAAACCCTATTTTGAATTAAGATGCTAACTTGACTCTAAATGCAGTTCGTGAAAACCTCCATCTTGGTTTTGGTGTTATAATACATGTTATATCACGGTGGTGTTTACTTTCCGTGTTCATCATTTCGTGAAGTTTTGGTGGCTACTGCATGTGGAGCGGAAAGCCATCTCATGTGCTTAAAATAGTTAATTGTTACAAGAAGTGTTATCTGTGGTCACGTTTAAGTCATTCAACATCTCAATGCCTTGTGTAGACCATGAAAAAGGAAGTTTTTTTTTGGCATTCGTTCCGGGATTAAAATTGAAGGAATACTGCGACGAAGCGAAAGGAACGGATGGATTTTGTGATGTGAAAATCCTCATTCTAGGAGGTATGTTTTGAACAGGATAATGATAATGTGTTAATATAATATTATTGAGCAGAGAATGTTCGCACACTGCATCACTGAAAATATACAAATTTCTCTTACGAAATGTTTGCTTAACAGTTCCGTTTTTTTCGTAGATGAGTCTATTGCCACTAATACTTCGCAAGGTTCCGGGACTACGGACGAGATTTTTATGGCATTGTTAGCATCATAGCATCGTGCATCTTATTGTTAGTGACCGAGGAGGCAAGGGTGAGTTCATTTGTTCAGTGAACTTTCATATTTGTGCTTTGTATGCTTATACACATTTATGCTTTTTGTGCCATGTCCTGACGGAAGGTCGTTGAATTGAAAGCGGCTGTAAACTATTTGAATTTAACTGTTAATAGTTCCTTCCTGCTTTAAATAATAAATAGAAACATTTGTTGTTATTGCAATATTTAAGCCTTCTGATCGTGCTGCTTTCAGGTGTCTTTTTGTGGAGGAGCCAAGAAGAAGACAAAAAGCCAAAGAATGTATTTCTGAGTGTCACCATTGGATGCAAGATAATTATTGATTCCTCTTGGAAATGTATAATTAATGACTGATAATAAATGTAGAGGTAAATAGATGCAAAAGAGTTTAAATTGTCCACCCTCTTCTTGTTTTGTAACTTTCGTAATGAATGTTAATCGGAATTATTCTAGGAACGAGTGTGTTACGAAATTAATCAGAAGTGTGATCTATTTCCTTTGCTAAAAATAAGTAACCGTAGTTGTGAAATTTTACCGTTTGAGGTAAAGGTTTTCATGTAGATATTTTGAGCAGTTAGTCGTGTCGTTTAAAGTCGCTCTGTTGTTACAGTGATGGCAATAAAAATCTGGAAATAATATTGTCTGCCGTGGCACCTCTATAATGTTCATAAAATTTAGATGGGAAAAATTAGATATTCTTCGCCGCAATATTGAATATTTCGTTCACGAAATCAGAATTCCTTTGTTTCAAACTCGTTTAAGATTTCAAAATTGTGTTTATAATTAACTTCGATTGTATTTCTTGTGTTTGAATTTTATTTCAATTTTCATAGCGTATTATCATTAGTGAACGTTGACGTCGAGATGTAAATTATAAGCATACGGCAAGATTTCCATACGCGCTTCGTCATGGCTCAAGTTCCATTTCCATTACGAGTATATCACTTTCCAAGTACGTTCCGACCATCCGATGCACTCTCCATAGGCTCTCGTATCACTTTCTGTTTGCTTCCGCCCGAGAAGAACGCGTGCTTTCCGTTTGCGCTCCGTGACGCTCGAAATCGAAACTTAATTTACACTCCGATGTTCCACTTTCCGCTTCCTTAAGCATCCGTTATCTCTCCGTTTGCGCTCATCAATCTCTCTATTAGCGCTCCAATTGAAACTTCGTTCTCGCTTCCTTCACGCTATATTTTCACCAGGGCCACAGTTCACCTTGACTGTGTTAGAGAAAGTTTCCTAAGTATCCTCGTTTAAATTATATTAATTATGTTCCTAAACTCTTTATTCCTGAATGATATATTTTAATGCAAAGTTTTCCTGGATATCATAGCAATTCATTCAAATTTCTTTAGTTTCAAGACATATGTCCATTGTTATGAACCTGTCATTGATGAAGGATCATTTATTTCTATTGAGAAAGTTATCTATTTGGGAAGTAATTCAGAACTGTAGGATATACTTGTACTTAAACTTGCTCTGAAAACTTGTGTTATTTGATTGGAATGTAGGTACTGACTGCTTTTAACATTGTGCATGATGTCAATATGATTGATATTTGGTGTGGAAGTTATAGCCCATTCTGTGCCCCTCCATGTTTAATTGGAATAGATGTTATTACAGTTAAATATTAATTTTAATGCCTTTTATGTTGTTCAATCAATTAGCATGCAGTTGATGTGAATTCACTGTTAGCTATGGTAACGTTTATTTATTAAATTAAACCTGTTGTAAGTCAGTCACTTGCGGTATCATTGATATTTTGTGGGACTTGTGCAGATATTAATGAAAAATTATTTCAGATGTCTGAAAATTAATCGTTTACATAACAAGCAGGATTTTGTATGGAGGCTGCAGATGGGTTACTGAATAAAAATAGCTTATTTATATTTTGTTGCCTCTATCTTGAAAAATGACGATTGCTCAAATCGTGATTTGACAAATAGATGTTCACTGGTGTATTTGTAATTTTTGCCAATCAAATAAACTTCTTCTTGTACAAAAGGTACAAATTTCTATTTATTTTGAAGATGAATTCCTGTCCACGTATTTATTTTCAGAGTTTGCGCCTTGTCATATACATCTGGTGACGATATTTAATTTCCATCGATGAAGATAATGCAGTATTTACTTCGTGTATGAAGTAGAACGGTCTTGGAATAGTAAACTTAGTGTAAACTGCCAAGAATTTAGTGATTAGTGTGGCTTCTCAATTAATAATTAGCCGTGTGTATGCGAAATTAGCAAGTTGAGCTTGGACTTTTACCTTATTTAATCAATCATGCACTGTTTCCTATTCAGGGTTGCTAAACTTCTCGCCGAAAACTTGATTAAAACGAAAAAATTAACGGGGTTTAAGTATCAAGAATATATAATATATAGTAAAGAAGGAATCATGAATGTGAATAAGTTCTGCCATCTAGCGGTTGTATGTAGAACTGCGTGCACCACGGCTTATTTGCCTTTAAAATCTCAGCTAGTAACGGTAGACATTCTAAGATGTGCTAGTAGTGGACACGTCACGTTTTGAGTTTCATCTCCAAATCTTGTCAAACTATTATATCATTGAGTTGACCGCCCGTGTTACGGACCGTCTGTAACTCCCTTGTCGTTCGATACGGGAGTTCACCTACGACATTTATTTAAGGAAATGAGCAAATATATCAATGGATACTGTATTCTAATGGTTACATTACTATTATTATTGAATGCACTGCAAACTGATATACCTCATAACGCAATGAGGTGAGAATTAGAATTACAATGACATTATTTCTTATCGTTCAATTCGGGAGTTCACCTATGATGTTTATTCAAAGAAATGAGCAAATATACCGATGGATACTGTATTCTAATGGTTACATTACTATTATTATTGAATGCACTGCAAACTGATATACCTAATAACGCAATGAGGTGAGAATTAGAATTACAATGACATTATTTCTTATCGTTCAATTCGGGAGTTCACCTATGATGTTTATTCAAAGAAATGAGCAAATATACCGATGGATACTGTATTCTAATGGTTACATTAATATTGTTATTGAATGCACTGCAAACTGATATTCCTAATAACGCAATGGGGTGAGAATTAGAATTACAATGACATTATTTCTTCTCGTTCAATTCGGGAGTTCACCTATGATGTTTATTCAAAGAAATGAGCAAATATAACGATGGATACTGTATTCTAATGGTTAAATTAGTATTATCATTGTATGCATTTCAAGTTGATATACGTTATAATGAAATGTGGCGAGAATTTGCATCAAATTGTTTTACACTCAAAGTATAGGTAAACGCTGAAACATAATGCATGAGATCGCGTAACGAGGCATAGCTCGCAACTACTAATGCGTCAATCTATTGTGTAGTTTACAAGCACCACTCTTTCAACAGGCTTCTTAAAGGATTTCTATCGAGTTTTATACAACCATAGAATTGTACTCCGTATAAATTCTTTGCATGGCGCTATACCCCTATCGACGGCGGTGGCCGAGTGGCTTAAGGCGTGATATCAATATTTTTGACGAATGTTCGGTTCCGACCTTGTCCAAATTTTTTTGCTTTCGAATACTTTACAGCATGGCTGTTAGATGCTGATCCCGTACGTTTACGGCAGTAACAACATATTTTTATTTTAAAACTATTTGCTGGATTTCCAATCAACCCCTTGAGAGACATTCGAGGCGAATTTCGGGACTGTGATTACGGGGAAGAGGCTTCACATGCTGACAGGCTTAATATGTTTCGATGACAAGGATTACTCTAATGTAAAGCAAAAGGTTTCATAGTTACCATGCCCAAATGGAAATTCAACATTAGGTATCAACAATTTATACAGTGACTTCTCTTCGTAAACTATATTGAACGTATGATGTTCTTACACACATTAATCTTTTTGCATTGTGAATGAGTAGTTGAAGAAGATGTATCGATTTGTTATCTACCGATACTTGAGCTTGAAAACCATGACTGATGTGTAAAGGCTTTACATTTTAAATGCTATGCTTAAGTATAAGAAATGGAAGGCTTATACTCTTGGCTTCTATTGCTGCAGAAGGAAGGAGGGTCATATTCCCATTGTTATGCTTGTCATGCTCGATGCTATAGGTTAACCATATTTAATGCATAGCATGAACGATAAGTTTAACAATTATTATGATGTTAAATTGAGGAATGGATGGAATGAATTATGTCACCGTAAGCTGTATGCATGTTAAAACATGGGACTTTTAAACTACATCGTCAAAAATATTAAGTACTGTCAAATATAATTATAAACATTTTGCTCACTGACCTTTTATTTAGTGAATTTCGTTTCTGTCCATTTTATATGATGATATGAAACAAGGCGATTAGATAGCACGATTAACAGCATTAATATGAATGGTTTTGTGTCGTAACTAACAATGCAGCAAGAATTACGGGAGTAATGAAAGCCAACAATCAAATTAAATCTAGATAAAATTCTGAAATTAAATATTCACGTTTGTTTTAAACTGTTTGTAAATATTTACTTCGTGATCTCAATGTTGCGGTTTGGGGTTATCGTTCGTCATTTGTTAGCATAGATCTTCTGCTGTTTCCTCAGCAACGTCACACAACGTCACCGATGTACGATAACTCCCCGAAGACAGCCGAAGCTTATCGAACGAAAGCAACGCCCGAACCGTAATAGCACGTTAGACAGCCTCCATCATTTCGTTCGATAGTGGTATCGCACGATATCTCCTATCGGCGGAAGTTCCGTAATAGACACCCTGGATGAGAAAAGTACGCAATCTTTAAGAAATAAAAATTATAATTAAAATACTTTATACATTTTCCTTTGGAAAATTACGTATTGATTATCTTATATTTGTTAACTGCCATAGTAAAAAAGATTGTACTCGAAACGTAAGCAAAAAAAGAGATGTCTGTGGTGTCCCATGAAATAACAACGTCATAGAGGAAAAATATGAATTTCCGATTAGATCCTCCATGGCGCGTACAAATCCCTTTCCAGATGTATGCACGAGAAATAGGCACTTCTTGGACCCCAATTGGAATACGCTGCGTGTATACGGGGTCCTTATGACTTTGCCACGAGCTGGAGCGTGTGCAGCGAACAGCGGCGAGATCTGTGACGGAACGGTATGATAACTGTATTGGCTTAGCCACTCGATTAGATGAACTAAAATGGGAATTATCATCACTGGTTTGATTAGAGAGGGTCCACTTAGAATATGCAGCCAGTACATGGGACCCCAAAGAAAAGGTTTGAGCAAAGAGGTAGACAGTGTGCAGCGTAGACCACATTACGTTTGTTAAATGATTTTACGATACGTTTAGTAGTGTAACAGAATCATTAAAAGAATTATGTCACCATCAGAAAGTAGGTATAAGTATTTATTTAATTTAATGCAGTACTAAAAACCGGATGGCTTTACCAACCGACATATTTTAGATATATATTAAGGGTGTTGAATACCTACCCGGAAAACGGCTGTGCAGACTCTTGCGAGATCGAAGATTACGAGCGTAATATGACACAGAGAGATGACCTGTTTTCACAGTTCGCTAGAACAAGGACAAATAATGTGGGAGAATGGAACACATGTTTCGAGTATATTTCATTTGAAATACAACAGGCGCTGAAAAAGGTGAAAATATCTCCTTTTCTGCTGTCTTTCTTACGATACACAAATCGTAATTGAAACATCTCTTCCATTCACCTAAGGGATTCATCCTTCTCCTTTAAAATGACACCAATCCAAACGGCGTCAGAAGGGTAATAACTTAGCATTGAATCATTTCCTGGACCATGTTTTCACTATTTTATGCGCGGAAACCTTTTCGCTCTTTGGCGCTGCGTGGAGCTTCAGAGGGACTACCCCCACTCCCGCTAACGGTCCTCCCCACCTCCTGTCTCTCTCTCTCTCTCTCTTCTTTCCCCTCTCGCGCTCCCCTCCAGCATGCTTGGGAAAGCCGGCGTAGAGGTAAGGGTTTTGTTTCGCAATCAGTCGCAGCTGGTTCCTTCCACGGACAGTTTAGATCGGTCAAGATCTGACCGCGCTATGGGTAGGAGCAGTACCCCGATGCTTCTAAGCATGTCCCAGGGACGCGGTCTAACTTCGTAACTACTTAAAAATATTTTGGAAGAAAATCCGGAACCATCACCAAAAACAAAACGCAGAATTTATAAAGATTATGTATCTAACGCATGACGCTTATTTATCGATGAACGTACGCTCCGGAATATCAAAATATGCACTGAAGCGGAAGCAGATGGGTGAGAGATATTGGACCACAACTGCTGAAGAAATTGAAGCTATTATTGAACTAATACTTGCACGAGGAGCATATGATTGTGGTTCACTAGATTATGATATGCTATGATCTAGTAATTAGCCAGCGTTTTTCCCTCAGACGATGCCACGAAACATGTATTCAGCTCATGCAGTACCTAAGTTTCGATGTTCTCGGGACAAGATCTCAGCGTCTAAATGCAGATAAATTTGCATTGGTGTTCGAAATATGGAGCAATTTTGTGGGAAACTGTATAGCATGCTATAGTCCTAGTGAATACCTATCCTTGAATGAGCAGCTTTTTCCCACTAAAGCTAGGTGTAGATTCACTCAGTAGGTACTTGGTCACATGCATAAAAATAAACCAGACAAATTTGGAATCAAGTTCTGGGTTAGCAGATGTAAATTCCATCAGGTTAGCAGATGTAAATTCCGAAAATTTCTGCAATCGGTTTCTATATCTGAAGAAAGATAAGTTACGTCCGCCCAACGAAAGTCTCCTTGACAATGTTGTGTTACGCTTATTACGTTTGGACATAGTACATAAATTCAGGACAAGACATCACGGCAGATAGTGTTTTCATGTAAATGAATTTGACGAAAAACTAAACGAAAGTGGCATTGACATTGTTGGCACAATGAAAAGAATCAGACGTTTGAACTTCTTCAGGGACTCCTCGCCTAAGGCGTCAAGTTGTACGATACCACAGTCATAAAACATGGCGACATTACAATGACAGTATACCAAGGAGAAAAAAAACATATTGGTGCTGAGAACCATACATCCCAGCATTGAAATACTATATGTACAGAAAAAGATAATCAGATTCAGTCAGTTTCTACGACACCACAAAATATGGAGTAGAAATACCGGACCAAGTGACAAGAAATAACACTTACGTGCGCAGTATCTCGCCGATGGCCTGTCAAATTTTATACAGTATCCTAGGGGGCTGTGTTTGAAACCGTCGGGATTATCTCTAATAGGTAACCAAGGAGTCAAGTGATATACACACGAACTGTTCCCAAATTTGGTGAGGTAAAACCGCTGATTTAAACCTCATTCTTTGTTTACACTTGTGTTATATCTCAACTGAGGGCCCTTTATTAATGAGAAAATAGATGAGAAAAACTCAAGTGAAAACAATTAATGATGTTGTAAAGAGCGATTTAGACACATTAAATTTTGAAACCATTGGTATGGGATCACGTGACTCATTGGTTACCTATTTGAGATAATTCCGACAGTTTCAAACACAACTCCCCTAGACTTAGCTGCAATTAACGCATGAGTGATATAGAAAGAGATCACCTCACAAAACATCAGCTGCCATAAATTCATTTTGAATTTAACTGAAGAACTGCGTAGCGAGTATATCAAGTCACAGCCGGGGCCATCTCATTTCATTTCAGATACAAGAAATTAGAAAAAGACATCAGTGTCAGGTAAAAAATGGAAAGGAAACAAAAGTATATAAAATGTTCAAGATGCCAAAATATACGTACGGAAAATTCACAGAATCTTATGAAAAGAAAATTAAATGAAAAATGAAAAATTTGTCATGTGTGTTCCGTGTCGTGAAAAATAAAGTGTAGCGCGGTAGAGCTGGTATCCCATAGCTATATAAATGGTTACATGCTGTTACCTAATTTAGAAGCAATTCCTGATTATAAATACAGGATATATAATTGCTCAACATAATATTTATGCACTAAACTACCACTATCTATATCGTGTATTCCGCAATTGATGATATTTCTTTGAATTCCAAAGTTTGTGTAAAAGCGAAAATAAATAAATTGCTTATAAATCTTATTAATTACTTTTAAAATGTAAATATTATTTGATAATATGAAGATATAACCTCAAAATAGAATATATGCATAAATTTATTCATATACACCGCGAAATCAAGAGATAACACCTACCGATTAAAATTACCGCCGCCGGCGCTTTTAGATATGGGGAAAACCTGTGGGCTGAAATCGAAAAAAGCAGGGTTGGGTCAGTAGAATATTCTGTGTAGAAAATGCGTAATCTACATGTATTTTTTACCGTAGAATATGTAATGTAGAATATTGCTAATAGTTACATATTCTACGTGTAGAAAATTATTTTTACATATACTGCTAAAGAAGTGATTACGATTATTGGAAAATTTTATTTTAGCATTTTACCAACACATTTTAATAATTAAACCTATATTTAGTGCAGTTTCAACTTAAATAGCCTATTACAAGCCTACCATTGCTAGGCCTACCAGGAAATCAATAATTATCCAAGACTGAACAGTATAAATGCTAAATTATCCACGAGTCAAAGCAATATTTTCTAGATTTATTGGTGTAGGCCTGAGTCATTTGTAACCACTGCATATCATTTTTTATATTTTCTATGAGAAGTACTTGCATTTAGTTATATATGCAGTAGGCTATATTAAGGATTATATTAACTGGTATTTTAATTGAAGTACAATTATGTCCATTGCCACAAAGTGAAACATTATAGGAAGTATATTACTGCACCTCTTTCAACGTCAAGAGAAAGTTACCACAAAAAACAAAGCTCTTAAGTTGTTTTTTGATGGTAACTTTCTCTTAAAGCCGTTAGGCTGTTCCTTAAAGGTTCTACATGTACAGTGTACATATGAACAATTACAGGATGGTGATCATCAGTGAAAACCGGGAAAACCTGGAATTGTTAGGGAAAATTGGAAATCTGTAAAGTCAGGGAGAAACTGGGATAGGAAATTCTCACTATTTTTCTACCATTGCATATATCTGGCAGTCTTTCCCACCCTTTATTTCACCAAAACATTTCACCAACTAAAACGAATGTCCGTCGCCGAAGTGCATAGAATAAACCCTGTCAACTCGTTGAAAATTCAGTTGTGAATCTTAGTTATTTAGTTGTGAATCAGTCGTACGATGTATCTCTTTTGTATATTCTATGTGATATTTGCCTAGTAGCGTTATAATTCATGATCACCATGTATTCCGCTCATCACAAGGAATCCGAGGCTATGTTGTTTGGAAGATTTTACATCGCGTTTTTTTTAACTTCCGAGATTTAGGTCAAGAGGTAGTTGCAGCGCACTAGCTTTTAGTAAGTACGTGCTTGCAGCTCTAAAAATACGAGACGATGATTATTAAAACGGTAACACAAGTACGATCACACGTGTAAACAAAATCTTCTGTGAGATCATCTTTGATTCCCATACCCCCTTCGCGAGACTGTAAGAAGTGTCCTCCTCCCCTCCCCTCCTTTCACGCTCGACGTAATTATTGAATGGCACCCTTAGCTCCGTCTCGATCGTCTGACCAATCAATTTGGTCAGTTCAAAAACAACCTCAAATATGATATTCCTGAATATGATGCTGCCGATGCTAATTGCCACTTGTTTTCACTCAAAGTGGTGCGATTACGTTTTGTTTGTTTATACAAATATTTTTACATTTTTGGTTCCCTCTTACAATCAAGGGGTTATAACCATGTTAATCAAATTGTTATTCACTTCTAAACGTCACTCGCGCCATCCGATTTTGATCCTGTCTAACAACTAGGGCTTGGTTTGTATTTTTCGTGCAACCTGTGCCAGAGTCGTCACTAAATTCGCCATTAACTTTCCCTTCGATGCCTTTTCAGTAATCTTAAACTTCCCAGAACTATCACGACATGCTACCTCTTCCTTGAAGAATTAGACATTGTCAATTTGTAATTTTACCGAAGGAAACATACATGGCCACGGAAATACGATACGCGGCCACATACCCGTGGCCGTGAAAAATGTATTAAAAGTGTTTAAAATTTGTGAAAGGGCTTAACTTGTGAAGGTTTAATGTGCTTTTTCATTCTCATAGCTTTTAATGTATTGATTTCAGCTTTTAACATTTTCTGAGCTTTGATGAAAATTTAATTCAGCAGAAATTAAATATTCCAATAATAGCAGATCTTTTGGCGATCGGGCAGGGAAATTGGTAAGGCCATCAGGGAAAAGTCAGGGAATAGTCAGGGAATTTGAAAATTGGATATCAGTAGCCACCCTGAATTACTAAACACTCTTTCAAGCTACGCAGGAGATGCAGGGGCATTGAGTAAATTATTTCCAAGATTGCTTAAACCTGGATGCTTGCATTTAGTAAGCTCCCAAAAGGTTGATGGAATTTTGATGCCCTTATTTCTCAGCTCTAGAATACACTGTCTTTGCTATGACTCATGAATTTCGCTAGGTCTTCCAACCCATCTCCATTACCCGGGATTTGAACCTGGGAACCTCCAGTCAGTAGCTGAGCACTCTACCCACTAAGCCACTACAACACCTAATCAATGTAATACTTAACTTTATTTTTTTAATTGCAATTTTCTACATTTTATTAAACGTAACACATTATTTTACAAACAAAAAAATAATCAACATAATATTCTACATAATCTACGCAATATTCTACATAATCTACATTATCTACACTATTTTCTACGTGTTAGTAGAAAAATAATATTCTACGTGTAATGACCCAACCCTGGAAAAAAGCTATCAAAAATCATATCTTCCCTATTTCTGTAGATAGAACGACGAAATCTTCCCAACTATTTTTGTTTTTGCTTCTAAACATAAATATTACGGAATTTAGCCAGAAAATGGACCGGGGTCTTTTTTTTAAACAAATTAGTGAACCACTGAAAAAATCAAAAAATCGACTATGCGTACCGCTGCTGTATAGAGGGTTTATTTTATTTTAAGAAATGGTTATTAATGAAAACTTAAGCTGTTTTAAATATATTTAAATTTGTTAAACAAAATATTAAATATTAAGCACATAAAATTATTTTTAGAAATAATATTAATGGCCTGCAAAATCGCCCTGGATGATGGCCATAGATTTGAACAGATAACTTCACCTTTATGAAAATTATGAATAATATAAACAAATTAAAAAGTTATTTAGCTTGCTAGTGATTGCTCGAAAATGTTAATTTCTTGTTCACCTACCTCTCACATCATCCAGCAGGCGAAGCGGTACAAGAGATGTAGCGAATATGCTTTCATCAGTGGCATTGGGGTGCTACCATACCTGCTTGTATTGAGAGTATCCCGAACTACCATCGAACCCCTATTTGCATACGAGGAAAAGGTTAAAGGTCCTTCATCTCTGATCTAACATCTTGATAAAGATGTTATAGTGCGAGAGGCATTAGTTCTATCACTAGACCTCTCAAAATCTTTTTTCGGCCTTCCTTTGCCTCTTAACTCAGAAGAACATGCAACTAGATTGCAATGCAATATAAATTTCCTTGGGGTAAAATACAGCCAATGGAAATATGTTAACCAATGATCGATACCAACCTGATTTGGGATTTCCCAGCAGATATTTATACATGTCCGCTGGGAACAGTATATTCTTTTCTAAACAACAGCGAAGTTTTTATCTAAATCTGTCGTTAGTCCTATTACATTCATCCCATTTTTTGAAGCATGAATTGAAAAAATTGTGTGCATGACATTAGTAAAAATTTCCTTCATTTCCATGTCTTTTCCTTGATTAAACTTACTGTGAAGATATTGCAAGGCTAATTTTCCTTTGGAATACACCGAATTTCCACTTGCATTGAAAAACATGACATGCATTTCTTTTCGGGTCACTTTCGAGGGGTCCATTTGTTTCTTAATCAGAATTGCAATTGTATGAATCACCGGAGAAGCAATCAAAATTAGGATAAAATTCCCTACGTAATACACGCAAAGTCACTGAGATAGTTGTCTAGGGAAACTTACTTTATTATCGATCTTATTGTTAGTATCGTCAAGTTCGGAAGGTATTTTTCGTACTAATCCTGAAGCAGATATGAGATGCGTAAATCATCTTTATAATGAGGATCACTATAATATTCTGCGATTAGCTTTATGGTTTTTGGTAATGAGTTGAGGGAGTAAACTAAAGTACCGTTTATATGTTCTTCTATTTGCATTCTCCAAGATTTCTATCCCTATGGAATGCATATAATAGCACATAACTTAAAATCGATCCAACAAATAGTTACCTTCCTGGATACCCATATCTTTTGGTCTTGCATTTATGGTTGTTGATAACTTTTTACTCGTATTTCATGTAAGCGCTTGTTCTATTTAGCACAATTATTATTTACGAATCAAAATAAGTACTTATATACGACAAGCCTTCTATGATTCTACAGATTCGCGAAAAATTTTTATTTCGTGTTCATTTCGTTTAAAACTTTAAGTTTAAATTCGTAGTCAACACCCTTGACTTTGTGCAATGGTTTACATTCATAATTACAATTTGTAAAAATCTAGAGTAAAATAATACAGGGCCATAATCAAATTCTCATAGCAGACTTCCAAGGCGACTCAGCTCTAGGATCATCTATTTCCCAACACTTGTTCACGTTCCGACACACTGGAGATCTCCCCTCCATCCCCTCTCCTCAATACCCTTCCCCTCTCCTCCATTCCATCCCCTCCCTTCAATTCCTTCTCCCCCCACCTTCGCCTGTGCTTGGTCCTGTGGTGGCGAACTTCCGAACTATCTGCAGCTAGCTGCAAGACGTCCGTTAAATCGCTGGTTTGAATTCGTAGTCAACACCCTTAAGGACAATGTAATTATAATCGAAAAATAAAACTGTGCGCTACGGTAAAAAACGCTTCTCGTTTTCTGATTGGCTCTCATTCCATTACGTCACACATGACAACAGCGACTGCAGCGCATGTAGGAACTGCCTGAACAAAATAATACCCCCGCTACTCCTCTCTTGTCCAACCCCCCTCACCCGTAGTTGACCCATAAACAATTTACATACATTTACATACGCGCATAATGCCCCGTTCACACTACTAGCTTTTTACTATGGTAAGGCTTACCATAGTTGGAAAATGGCCGTGTGAACGCAGGTTGCCGCTAAACCTAGTAAACTTTTCTACCATTATTGAGTTACTATAGTTGGCGCTAGTTACTGGTATTTTAAGGACGTGTGAACGCAAGTTGGTAGAAATGTGGGTAGAAAGAAGGTTTGTTTTGAAAATGGAAGTTGAAATGAACGTAGAGTGCTTGAAGACGAAGTGACCGGATCGCACGATATGGATTGTAAATGATTCTTAGTTACAAAGATATTTATTTAATGACACTGTAATATATTTTAGTAGTTGTATTACCACGTTCCACTGATTCGGTTGTTCAATAATGGTTTTAAATAGTTTGCTTTACCCCTGAATCCTGAGTACGTACGCTTATACATGTATTGTATGTGATTAACTTGCCGTGAAGAAAATATACATGGAGAAATTAAGTAACTAAGAAGTTGCAAACTTTCACAGGAAATTCGACTCGTGTTATTTTTTACGTATTCACTCCTTAGGACGGAATTAAAACTATTTTCAGCATTATTCCCTTAAATAGCTCCTTTCACAAACAGCATAATATGGTAAACTTGGGATATCGGATTTAAAAATACTAAATATTGATAAGAGCAACAAATTCATTATGTATACTTGTAATTATTCTATTTGGATACATGAACTTGCCTACGAAATGGGTTAACTTGAGCGATAAGTTATTGAGAGGTGAACAATTAATCATTTCGTAGCGTGGCGTTCCATGGTTGATTGCATTTCTTGGTGCGTGATGCCTGTATATAAGCTAAACGAATAGAAATACAGGCAAGGAAACGTTAATAATTTTAAAGTGTAAAGGTATTAGTTGAAATATGCGAGGAAAAAGAGGTAAAGGTTGAATGTCTTAAATATCTGGAAATTAAAGTCATGGAGGGCGTTCATCGTTGTACAACCTTTACATATTTTTAACGTATCACTTTGGAGTTATTCAAAGCAAATGTTAATTGCATTCAATTTAATATTTAAAATTGATGTTTAGCAAAGTAACTAACACAGAATCCGTACCTCGGAGATGCGACCCACTGTCAATCATGAGGAAGTAATTTAGGAAGAATATTTTGGTTCATTTTTAAAAAGGGATCTAGGAAACAACATTAATAATTTTCTATAAAATAACTGCATCTAATTTGCACATAAGTTAAAATACGCTTCCAATCTTTGCAATACAAAGTCACAAAGTCCTTCCGCTACCCTACCCTCCATTGTTATTTTGACTTAATTTCACTCTCCAATCCCAGATAGCATGCAAGCTTACGACAAACTTGTCATAGGGTTGTCATAGGCTTGTTATGACAAAGTTGTTATGGCAAGTTTGCATCAAACTTGCTGTGGCATATTTTTACCATAACTAAAGGCTGTATTTCGGAGATTCTCTCGAAGAGGAAAGCGAACGCTGACATACTGTAGTTTTTTCACCCAGTACCTACCGCCTAATACTCCACATAATCTCATCGTTTCTCTCGTTGAGGTTACTGGAGGGGGCACTTTCAAGGGTAGATTATGTAAAATTCTACTAAGCAAATTGCATTACAGCTTGAATAAGTATTTTGATGAGAATCTCTAAATGTGTCTTTTAATTCTAATTATTTTTTTTTTACATGTTCATCGTATATGTTTTTATGCTCGCACAATGTTTATACTTTTATAAGCTTGCTTTCTATACAGCATCATCGTATATGTTTATGCCCGCTCTGCTTATAATATTATTAATTGTATATTATTCTAGCTCCCTTGTGCTACTATTGTTTTAATCTTATTGACGAGTTCTATCTTACAAGACCAACCTAACCGAGCCGAACAATTAATTTATTATCATTATAAACTCTGCGGTAAAGCGTACATAACTAACATCGGTATCCTTGAGCGCTTGCGCCGCCTTGCGCATTTAGCCATGTCGTGCTACGATTTCGTGAATTTACCGTGAGCGACGTGCTTAGAAAATATCAAGTTTAAATGAAGCATGTGACTGGCGAGGTATTCTGAAGGTTCGTAAATACTTTAAAGTGTTTTTATTCTTCTGAAAATTGTTATCTTTATCCACAGACTTACTGTCTGGCGGGAAAATGCAATGTTTATTTTTCACTTGCAGGTGTATTCCTGCTCGATACGGGTTTGCTCAATGGGAACAGTAATCGCCAAAATGGAAAGAAATGGCCCTACCTTCCACCGGTAAGTTGCAAAATTGCATGAAATGGTGTTATTGCTTCAGTATTTCTTGAAATGCATGCTAACCACAATCTTATTAATATCGTATTTATTTCGTACTAGGGTAGGTTACACCTGTATCGGATGCATTCTAAAGTGTTTGGTTGGTTATATTATGTTAACCAACAGCAGTAATTGAGTTATTTTATTTCAGTAACAAGTATGTAAAAAATTGTGACTATTGCATACCTTTATGGGAAGACATCGTCAGTCCTCGATGGACTGATTAGGGAAATCAAAGTTTTATGCAAGGTAGTAATTATGTTTGTGGAATATGTGTTCTTGTTGCATAGATGAAAGTAGTGAAGTGTAAACCGATATCAAAGATTAACTTTTATGTTAGATGGCCAATTAACAACCTTGGGCCTATGCTTTTTGAATTAGGCGAGGATATAGCTTAAATGAATGAACACTCTTTCCTTCTTGCTTTATATTTATCCCATATAGTAAGTTCTGTTGAGTGGAGTGTCTTTTAATTATGAGTAACTTATTGTATTGTGCGTGAAAGTGAATTAGAAAATACGTGTTGTGCATTATTGTTACTTTAAAAATTAAATTTTGTTATGCAGTAACACTGACGAACTTTATCTAGTCTGTTTCATACGTCATGGACGAATGCATGAAAGATAAATGTTATATGATGTAAGGTATATTGATTGGAGATAAATGTGATTTCCTCTCGAATGGCTAATGGTATGGCATGAATGCCTCAAATGCTCATTCTTGAATGGATTTTGTATTTGATGTGAGTTGTTTATATGTTGTTAGAACCCCTCTTGAACTAATCAAGCCTAACAAAGTCTAACGAAAAATTGCATGAATTCATCTGTGCCAGTGATATTTTGAAGTTGTGGAATTTGTTTCATGGTAAAGCTAATTTTTGTACCTACCCAGGGTGCATTACTTCCTCAATGATACCTGAGATAGTGAACAGTATTTCTTTGTAAATTTTGAAGTGGTGAATTTTCCAAGTGTTGTTACCTTCTTATGAAGGAAAGAATGCTTTAACCCTTTAACGCCGGAATTATTTTTTTCCCTCCGATTTTTTTCCTCTTTTCAGGAGTTAATCATCATTGTATTTAAAACTTATATCCCAAATATTATAGAAATATGTACAGTGGTTTCATGGAAATGACCTGTGTCCATATGATCACGCTAGGCGGATACCGTAGCAATAGCATCCCCGCTCGCGTACTTTCAATTCTTCAAATAATCACTAACTTTATCTTGCTCCCCGGATAAAGGCTTTTAAATAATTAAACCAATTGATTTTTCAAGTTATATTTATTGATTTTTTTGAACATAAGGATTTATTGTATAAACAAATTAAGCAAATATATATGTCAAAAAGACATAAACGTATTGTGAACAGTAAAGAAATTCATTTTGCTACGGGCTGAATGCTATGACAGGTAGTAACCACGCGGACTGTGGAATTGCCTACCCACTTGACCAAAAAGATGTCGTCCTCCTTACTGAGGCATTTCTCATAAAAACCCCTTTGTTTCTTACGTATTTCGGTGGATGGCATTATTGGACAGTCTTTTGGAATACGGTTTTCTCTAATAGTTCCTGTGGCTCCATAACCCCTCGACCTAAGCTCTTTTAGAAGTTCAAACCCGGTAAATAAATTATAAAAATATAGTTTATAGGCAAAGTTCCTTCTTTTTTCTTGAGGAATTTCGTCCAGCATTTGCAGAAGAGGAGCAGTGCATTTCCCTACCATATTCCCATATTCGGAATTTGCTGCAGGGTTTCTACCTTGATAAACCTCAAAGTTCACTAAATATCCGGCAGTGGTATTTAGAGACCATACTTTGTAGCCAAATCTAATAGGCTTGCCGCGTAGGAACTGTTTACACGGGTGTCGTCCAAAATATTCAACCATGCACTCATCAAAATCCAGGTGCTCCTGAGGGCGGAACATAGCTATGAATCGGTTTTTCACCATATTCATAATTGGCCTTAGCTTCCACATTTTGTCTTCTGCATTAGGCTGGGAATTATTTGCACAGTGTAAAAACCTAGTTATTTGTAAAAAAATCTATCCCGGTGTACAGCATTCACAACAAATACATTACGTAAGTCACCAGATGAATCCCAGTAATCACGTTTACTGGGAACATTATTATAACCCGAGAGGATCAAAATTCCCAGGAAGATGTTATATTCAAATTACGAAAATTCTGCAATGCGGCATAATATGTTGACTGTGAAATTAGGAAGTCAATTAATTCATCATCAAATATCAACTAGAAAATTTCAGTCGGCGACTTCTCACAGATGTCACAATAATTTGCTTCCGGAAATAATGATTTTTTTACACAAAGATCTTCATCTCTCCAAGTAGTCAATGCTCGTTTCACCTTCTTCCTCTTTGAGTTTACCCGTTTGTCACTCGTCTCGAGTCCATCACTTTCACATTCCCCTCGTTGAGTACTCAATAATATTTCAGCACCCGCTCGAAGTTGACGACCGGACAGATTATCTATGAAGCCACCACCATCCTCCTCCGCTGAATCTTCATCAGATAACACGTTACTCTCCTGAGGTTCTATGTTGATGCCTAAAATTTCATCCTTGTCATCTTCCAGTGCTAAAAGAACTTCTTGAAGAGTCATTCCTCTAAAAACAGACGCGTTGAATCAATAATCTGTAATCATTTCAATTATAATTGCCGTAGTAAATTCAAGCATACTTACCTATTACAGTTTATTGTCTCCTATGCACGCGTATCCCACTTCTCAAGTTCAATATTGAATATAAAGCGAGTGACGGTGATATAGCTCAGCTTTTTAGTAGAAGAAAAGAGCGTCTACCTCCTGAAGGTACCCGCATATTAACGAAATTTATGTCGAATCGTTGTACAAAGAAAAAAAACCGTGAATCACTGTAGAATTCCACACTCTGGTTTCATGGCTTTCTAACTGATATTGATACGTTATAGTATTGCATGACTTATTTTATTACTAGCTACATTGTAAAATAGCAGCTGGATATAATTTGTAGGGACGCTTCAGCCGAGAGTATTTACAGTTGTGAAAATGTGCAACAAAATAACCTCACTGCAGACTCGCTATACAATGATCGGTACACAATTCTTCTCTCGCAACCAAAAAGAGAAAAGAATAACATAATAGCTATAATACACCAGCGCCTTATTACATTGCCCCGAATGAGAAATATCTTAATACCTTTATCGAAAAAAGCGTTCGTAACGCTGCCTTCCTCGTGGAACCCTATTGACACGGTATCCGCCTAGCGTGATCATACGATCACGGGTAACATTTCTTCTAAATAATATAATTATTTATAAAAATTTTATAACAATATTCACCTGTAGGGTATATTATAGTATTCTTAGCACATTTACTGAAATGTATCAGAATTTGAAGAAAAATATTCTTGTACTATGTAGTAAACTGAAGTCATGCATCCACGCGGAGGAGTTAGGGGAAGACCGCCACTTTGAGAAAGCTGCGTATCAAAAGCATTCAGTTAGAATGACTTAATATTTCGTCTTTTGGACGATACATATATCAAGATATTGTTACCAAAAACGCATAACGAAAATTTAAGAAATGAGGGAAGGAGGGTTATATAGAGCAAGAAATGTTTGCTGTGATCATATGAACACGCTAGGCGTTAAAGGGTTAATTCCCATAAATAACTAGTTCTTATTCCTTCTATAGCTTCTATTCTATAAGTTGCTTATTCCTTTGTTTGGTTTTCCTTGAAGTCGTGAAACTTATTTACCAGGTGTAACCATGTTTGATATTCACAGATGTAATGAATTTTCCTGGTATTTTTTCCAGTTAGGGATTAAGAAAACTGTAAAAACACTGGTGAATCTGATGTGTGGTATGGATTTGTTCAGTGATGAGAATTGTGTATGCTGATTATTTCTTTGGAATCAAATGATGTCAGTATGAAGTTCTCATTATATCCTAATTGAATTTGATAAGAGGCATACTCATTCCACAATGGAAGGCAAGTTTGTTTTCAGTTGGAATAATGAAACTATTTACAGGTATAAGCTCGTTTGATGTTTACAGTTGCTATTAATTTTCTAGGTATAATTCGAGTTATGGATGCAGGAAACCTGTAACCCTGTTGATGCTGGTGTTAAAATGGATGTCTTCATTGATGAGGAATTTTTAAGGTGGTTACTTATCTGGAATGAAATAGAGTCAATATGTATTATGTTCTCATCAGATCCCTATAGCAGTAAATTTTTGTTAACATTCCAGGTACTAATTTATGGCGCAAGACTTTTAAGAAGTAGGCTATATGGTTTCTCTCCACACCTTCCTCTGAAGCTTCCTCATTGGTACAATCTGAACTCTTCAATTGCGTGGTTCCTAAATAGCCTGCCACCGGTCGCCTCAAAAACAAACAGGAAATAGAGCAACTCAACAGCATCGTTATACTTCTGCAGTCTCTGTCAAACCCCTCTGAAAGTAAGTTTTTCTAATTTTAATATTGTTTTTCCTTGTGTTAATTGGCTATATTTTTGGTGGACTGGCTTCCAGTATAATGCAAAGGCCTCAATGTAAAAAGATTGGAAGGCCACTTAACCACTTCTTCCAAAATAATTATTGGGTGGCATCCTAACTGAAGCATTACAGAAGCCTCAATTCTTGGCTTATCCTGCATCTAGAGGTTGTATGGTTAAAGTGGCTGATTTACTCCATTGTAATAGAAATTTACTTCAGTTTTAAAGGGAACTTGACATTTTGTTCATTTGTAATGTACAAATTTCCATGCCTGCTTGCATTTGTAATCTACAAATTTCCATGCTGCAAATTTCAAATCAAAGGAGAATTAAGTAAAAACTTTATATACTATCAAATTAAAAATTATATAGGCATGATCTTTCATATCATTTGTAGTAATTTTTCATTTTTTTTTCTAGGAATGAAAGGATGAACAAATTCACTGGAGATGATAATATTGAGGATATCATGATTGATAAACATGTAGAACATTAAAGTTAATAAATTTCTATAAGTATTATTGTTCTATTATTTAATTTTTACATTTCATTTAACGTTTGCAGAAGGTGTGATACGACTAGTCTGCAGCAAATTTGAAGACACGTAACTAGGAGGTTTGATTCAAGCTTGCATCAGGTATGCAGGCTTGTTACGACAAACTTTTTGCAAAGATGCAACTTTGTCATTACAAACCTTCAGCAACTTTGCTGCAAGTTTAGCTTGCTATCTGGGAACATTCTACGGGCTTGAAATTACCAAAACACATTCCATACCATAAACAACCTCAAATGCATATCTATATAACTTACAAAATATGAGACTTCTCAAAATATAAACGATACGCAATCCTCAAAGTAATTCTAAGGCACTTTATAAGGGTCTCTTTATGTCTGACTTTCTCAGAAATACTAAAACTAACAAAAACTTCTTGAAAATGCATTGAACAAGTAAATATTAATATAAGTTTTACTCGAGAGTAATAGGGACACTAGTCAATGACTTGAAAACAAAATTCCCATGTAGGTAATAGCAAATATTAGATACTTCCCCAAGAAAATGTTAGAAAGCCTTTGAGGATGGATTCAATACAAACAGAAGTACATATTGTGGAAATTTTATAAAATGCTAATGAAATGAATAAAAAATAATTAAATAAATTTGAAGGCTAAGTAAAAATATCTTCTTGCCGTTACAGCATAATGCAGTATTATAAATCTCGTTTAACAAGCATCACAAAAAAATCGCGGAGGTCACAGATGGATGAACACATAATTCATCCATGAATTATGATATCAGTCCATTAGCTACACTCCACATCTCATATCATCACAAAGTCCCCTGTATTCAAAAGTGAAAAACTGCCGACGTCATCATACGCTGCTTCAGTGAAGGTTACACCTGCAAGTAACGAATGAAAATGAATATTAATTGCTCATGAATCAAACAGAAACCTTATGTAATACATTAAGGACACATTCTACAAGGTCCCGACCATAAATCATATGTATATATACTGGACACTTTGAACAAATGACTGTGCATGAGGGTTGATATTGGTATTTGTAAGAAACGTCCACATCAAATATGCAATAAACGCAATATGCAATATATCACCTTAGCAATATACGAGGGAATAAAACAGCAGGCATGACCAGCAATTGGAAATACGGTGCGGACAGACACAGGCTGTGACTTGAACGCATGAATATATATCATGGCAGCACAATATTATATCGTACGTTTATATGAGTATCCGAGAAAAAAAACCAATTCACACAAGCTAAACAATTAACTTTTAAACGTAACGTCTAAAAGCAAATAAAAACTGCTTCTATTGTTAGGGTATTCCAGCTGCATTGAAGGGATTCAAATTGACTGCACTCCAGTTAACATGGCCTCATATTCCACGACAATAATTCTTCACCAACAATAAATATAAAGCAAACAAAATAAAATATACTTGGATAAGTAATTGATATCTGACTAATATTAAAGAATCCTGTCCTGCTCTGCAACCTGCTCAAAGGAATCTATAATGGCTTCAATTGTTATTGTATTTTTCCTGTATTGAAGGCTCGCTGTAGGAAGGTCGTTAATGATTTCATATTGACTGCACTCCAGTTTACATGGCCTCATATTCCACGACAATAATCTTTCACCAACATTATATACACACTAAAGTATTTTTGGGTAAGTAATTGACATCCATTAAATTTATCGGATACCGGTCAAGTTTAAATTACGGTAGGCAATGCATTACGTACCATTACGGCTAATATATTTCCCTACCTCAAAAAATAAGCGTAAAATGTTTAATATTAAATTTCATAGAAAAATTAAAGTGAATAAATAAAATAGTATATAAAGAAAAAAATGCTCAATTAAAATATATATATCAAAATATAACCACAGAAATGAAAAAAATGTAAATGCATTTATCATTTCAAACACCGGATTACGAACGCGATCTAACAATTTTGTCTGAGTAAGAGCTTTACAGCCTTTAGCTACATGTAAGTAGCGCACCTTTGGCGATATTCACCCCCTGCCACACACCTCTTGTGGTGGCTCCCATAATATAATGTACACATAGAGAAACTGTGCAAAGAGCCCCTATTTTACTGTACTTGCTACAAAGCGAAACTATAATAATTAAACCAAAATTTTAATTAAACAATTGAAGCATTTTTAAAATTAATATGCGACGGATGCATTTCGAGTGGCGTTGTCATGGAAACACATACCTGTGCCTTGGCGAGGAGAGCCGGCATCACACTCTCTCGGAAGAACTCCAGCAGAAAAGGAAAGTGTCGCTGCAATTCAGACGATCCTTCCGTCGATCCATAACAGGCGAAAATGTAAGGAACAGCTGATGTTAAGTAGACTTCTTTCCCGCGCTGAGTCTCCTTCCCCAATGCATCAATAACAAACCTATCTAATCCCCATCCACTCCTCCTGTAGTCCTCCTCCGTCTCCTTTACAGCGTTCTTCATCTGTCGCTCCGTGATGTCATCTCCCTTGGCGTACGGCCTCCCTCCGTTACTGAAAGCCAGACACACAGACATCTGCGCCAGTGCACCTGCTAACCAACCAATGGTCACATTTTCACCGTCATATCCTTCTGCCAGGTAAACCTTCTTCTCTTCGAAGTCGGCGAAAGAGACATAATCACTGCCTTTCCTCTCCACTCCGTCGTGGTCTCTGAATGTCGATTTCATTCCTCCGATATTATACGACTCGAAATCGATCTCAATAGACACGTCGTCTTGGAGTTTAAGGAATTTAATCAGGCAAGCTGTCTCATCCCATTCAGAATACAGTTTCTCATACCAAGCCCTCGTCTTTGTTACTTTCTCATCATTACTCTCCAAGATGCGAGTCTTGTGCATCATCGCCTCCACGCATTCTCTCCTTAGTTCCTCTTCCGTTCGAGGAGTCGACGGCAATACTTCCTCAGGGACAGTCGAAGTCTCAGTTGTCCCTGCTGCAGGCCTCTCCTTATTCGCCATTGACGTCACGGAGGTATCGAGGTCCGAAAAAGGCAATTCGCGGGCCGAAATTTCTGTTTTGATGTCGTCGATGGATTTGCGAATAGTTGCCATTTCAGTTTTGACGTCATTAATTAAAGCGCGAATGTTCAACATTTCTTGCCTCAATGTATCAATTGTCGCTATCTGACGCTGGATATCATTGCTCGACTCGCAAAATGATGCCATCTTCCGTGACAAACCAGATACCATGTCCTGTCCCATGGCCTCCATTCCCCTATCCTGATGTGCAGATGTAGTATTAGAGCCTCCTTGTGCTACGCTGTCCCTTCCTATCATCACCAGACGAACCAATTTGCTAATCGATTGGCGATCTTCGTTCTCAGGGTACTTCTCCTCCAATCCCTGTGCCAGCTGCATCACGCTCTTCCCTTCTACGTCCCTGAGTCCACAGTTCGCACCCTTTTCCAGCAATCCCTCCACCCAATCAACCTTTCCCGACCCCACCGCAACTTAAAGGAGTGTTCTCTGCCTCAATCCCCTCACATCCACGTCTCCCAAGGAGTTCAGCAGGCCCTTGTATTGCTCAAGGGTCCCAGTGACTACGCCGGCGAAAAGAAGCTCTTCCTTGCCGTAAACGTCGCCTGCAACACTGGTCGCCATTGCTACCGGATGAGGTCACCTTCACTGTAGTACCCTTGCTGACGGTGTGACGACAGGATGGCCTCGTTTCTGATGAAGAAGACAACTGCGATCGGAGACAGAGATCTAATGCTGTCGGAGCTGAAAATCAAATGTTGGTACTTCAGCTTAATATGAATGTGCCAACCCTTCACAATTGCACGATTTCATGTTAACTCATTTATAACCAAGTGTGGGTATTAACAGAATTAATCTTGAATTGACAATATGACAGATATTTATGTGACAAAAATTGGCCACATGCATTTTGATATTGAAAACCTCCTGATGAGGGTAATGAAGAATAATTTTTACGCAACGGAATTCACTCAAAATTGGAATTTTAATTTTCTTAAATGTAAGTAAGAAATTCTTCTCAGTTGTAGGGTCGTGACATCAAATGCCACAAATTAAAAAAAAATGAAGGTGGCAACACGAAAAAGCGCAGAAATGAGTGCAACAGGAAAATGCAAAGGACAATTAATAGATAATTACACTTGACCTTAATGACAATTATTAAAAAACTATTACTTAGTTTGCAGATTAATAAAGTCAGACAATACGTTCCCCTAGACGAGGAAGTGTCCCGGAACGTCCTGAATCCGAAAAGTGGATCAGTTTACGTTTGGTGTAAACCAGGGAGGTTGGAATGTGTTTGGGGAGGCGTTGACATGCCAGACTGCGGGTGACTGTGAAGGCAGAGTGGGGGTGCTTGGGAAGGCAAAAGTCCCTCCTACTCCGTACAAAACAATGCAATCTGTACTGCCTCTCATGGAGACTGCATGCGTGTTGAAACGTAATTAAATAAACAAACCCATTTTTCCTTACATCAAAATATCAGAACAGCGTCGTGAGTCCTTCCGAAGACTATTCAAGGGGCGTTACCTTGGGAGTTAATTTTATAACCAAATCTGATCCGAATGTAACCTGTTTAAACTATGTATTACGCGCATGTTTGCTGGTCTCCGCACTTTCCTTTGTTTCTTTGGCGGACATTAAAAATTGATCCCATTTTTCGTTCTATTACTCCTCATTTCATTGTGTGGAAAAATGGTAACATCATCATTTCAATCCACTGAAGCACCACCAAATTTTTTATATGCTCTGGTGAGAGTTGCCAAAACTAATTTACCATAAAGATAATGATGCCGGTAAAGAAAATTATCTGTAATATTTTAAAAAGTTCCTTCCAAATTTCTTTTTATAACAGGGAAGTGATATTCATTATTAAAAATCTTTTGGTTCAATTGTAGGAAAAAAAATACTTGTCAATTATTATATTAGCTAGCGGAAGGTGCCCGTTGAAATTCAACGGGAGTGAGAAAAGTCAAGTGTATGCATTATATTCCCATGTAGCACTGACGGTTGGGCCAACGTTGGGAAACGGTGCCACGGTTGGGGAACGGTTCGGTTACTTTACGACCGTTGGGCCAACGTTGGGAAACGGTGCCATTCGCACGGTGATTAATGAATCGTTGGGCCAACGTTGGGTAACGGTGCCAATCGCACGGTTATTTATGATCCGTTGGGCCAACGTTGGGAGATGGTGTAAGGGGACTGCCTGATTACAGCGCAGCCAAGCTGGATATTATCTCATTTAGCACATTCTCAGCTACATGGCGTTTGTTATCCAAGAGTTTTAGCCGAGATATAGTGAATTCGTAAGGAACAACTCTGAATAATGACCCTTTAAGTACTAATTTTTTTATGCACCTATTTGCACGTTTCTCTTCATCCATCCTATATTATTGGATTTTTACGCATCCGTTGCATAGCTTTCCTCCCTCGTTGACCTAACGAGGGAGTATTCCATTCAACGAACGTACTGTGCTAATGTATATACATTATCTGTTTATCACTGTCATCATTAGTACCCACATAGCACAAAATATCTACTAGATATCTACAGCATACCTTCAATGTCTTAAATATCTTAAATGTTTACAAGATGTTTGGAAAATATCTAAGACATCTCCTAAATCTGAAAATTTAATTTTTTATTCATCTGATACGGATTCAAATGTCATATTCATCTCATATCAATTCAAATGGATATCCATGAATGGATGCTTTTTCTCAGTCCCTCGTAGACGGTATTGGACTTAGAAAAAATACAGGTGTGCTCGCCGGAAAAATCTAAGGCCAGGAGGATCGGTGAGAGTGAAAGTACATCTGAAATGTGGTTTTAAACGCGATTTACGATCTTTAAAAGTGATTGAACATTGGTCCACGGATGATTTTTCTCAGTCCCTCGTAGACGGTATCGGACTTGGAGAAAATGCTGATGCGCTCGCCGGGAAACATGTACTCAGCATTATTGAGGAAACTCTTATTTATCTCTCCTGGAGTTGAAAGAATATCAGTTATGTATATTTACAATGGTCATGCTCATTTTTAACCAGAAAATGGTTATTAGGGAAACGTTTTTATGGCGCAAATTATCCGTGTCACCCTTTTAGTAAAGTTAATAATCACAAACGACTTAATGCCAACCGGCAGCTGTATATATATGGCATCCCAGTCTATTACCTGTAATTGGAAAATGTGTCAGGTCGCCCTGACATACACATACACATGCGTGAAGTGTAAGTTGTTAGGTAGGTGTATTTGTAGTACCTATGCGAGGTACAACTAGTCATCGAGTGAGAATCTGGATCATTTCCCTTTTTTTCAATTTTGTTCCGTTGGGGAACAGTTGGGCTAATGGTTGGGGAACGGTTGGGGAACAGTTGGCGAAACGGACATAAATAACGGTTGTCCAACCATTGCACCAAACCGTTCCCCAACGTTGGCCTAACCGTCTGTGTTACATGGGATGAGTCTGAGTCTCACTATCTGGCTTGGGGATTTTACATAACCTACAGAAATACCTAGCAATGAAGGACTCCACCATGCCCAGCATGGAGTTCAATCCCAAATTATCTCCTAACACTAATCCTAAAACAAAGAAAACGTGTTGTATACCCTGAGTGCTGTTAAATTCTACCCCTGTCTCCTCCAAATACTTTAATTACTTTATCAGAGGAGCAAAAGCTTTCTCATTCCCATATTCCTCATGACACCAGGTTTCAAAAAGTAGGACAAGAAATAATTGCTCAACAAGGAGCAATATTCTGGGGACAAACAAGGAATTGAGGCATAAACAGCACCAAGCTTACCAGAATGAGGTCCCAAGGGATTGATGGCCTCAAAGTCATCATAATAAATAAACAATGGAAGCACTATATCATCCGAAGGAAACCTTTTCATTTTGTCAACCCACAAGTTGCCCTGAAAAAATTTTTTAAGGGAAGAAGGATCTGCTCTCAAGGAATCCATGTACTTGAGAGTATCATGAAGAGCATTAGGCAGTTCAAAACTTTTTTTAAGGTTTGCCTCAAGGGGACAAACTGCCCACAGACATCAACAGTTTTCCCTTTAACACCCTCTTTAGTATCTCTCCTGCAGAAGCTGTGACCAATCACATGTGACTCAGGTGGTATATAATTCCCCGTTCTATTAAAATATTTTAGTCGGTGATACTCGGTACGTATATGCTTAAAAGGGTCTTTCAATGATTTAAACATCCTCCTAATATTTTCACAAGTCTCTTCTTCACATCCACATACCTTTAGTGTTTTTTCAAACTAATCACATAATAGGCAAATGAAGGCACCCCCAAGAAAAGTGCTAGTGTCGTCAATTATACTTTGGATTTGAATGCGAGGCAAATGCTGGCTACTGTATAATTTTGATACAAACACTGCAGCAGAGGAAAGAAGGGACTTCTCAAATTCCTCAGGTGTGATTTCAGGGTTAACATGAACAACCTCCTCTTCTCCTGAGTTTAAACAGATAGTGTCTTCATTTGGGTCTTCAACCTCATGCACTTCAGTACCAGGATATTGGAGTATAAAATTATGCTCTCTCTGTAAATGCTTGCAAAATGAATTTTTGCAAGCATTTTGCAATTGAACACTCTATTATAGCAAGACACTTCTCCATATTTGTAATAATTACAAGCTGTCGGATGGATAATCGCATTATGTAGGAAGAGACTATGTATACTTGGAGTGGAAATTTGGCACTTCTCACACACAGGCATTATGAATGAAAACAGCAGACGATATTTACAGAAAAACTATTTAATAGGATACATTTTTTTCAATTAAGTGAACTAAGTCATTGAAATGGTCAAATCCCCAAGCAATGTTTCCACGAAACTGAAATATGGTTCACATTGCGGATCCCTCGGTATTTTATATATCCCCCTTTGAAAGAATTGCCAAATTTGGCATGCCTCTGCTGGGTATTGAACATTCAATGCATGAAATGCCTTGAATGTAATATCCACTGCTTTCAGTGGTGTTTCCACTTCGTAAAACCTTGAACCCACAATGGCAAAGGATTGCTTCACATCCTTAAATGTAGGTCCTACAATGGCAGCAACAGGTTGTAGCTGGCAACCGTACTTATAAAGCCTATCCTTTCTCAGCTCCAACTGAGACTGCAGATCTCCAATGACCTATTAAAAATATTTCTTTTGATGTTATAACAATTTCTGAAGTACCCAAAATCAAACCTCACAAAAATTTAGCCTTGCCTCAAAATATTCATATTTGCATGTTTCAAAGAGAGACACTACTCACCTTAACATGCAATATAAATGCCTCTTGGGCTTCAAACTTGGACGGTCTCCACTCCTCCACAGCATTTGTTTGCTTTCTTGCAGTAACTGCTGGGAAAATCTTGCTAATGTTCAGCAATGCAATCACTGTCCTTTCATCTGAAAAAATATGAAAATGGAAATTATGTATGCTGAAAAACTTACAACAGCTTTACTGCATTATCTAAAAATTTAAACCACATGTGATATCATATATTAATACTGACCTGGAGAAAGGGCTTCCTCAATTATCCTCCTCACCTCAGGGTAATGACTAAGCTTTAGCAAGAGAAAATTCAAGAGCTGAGGCCATTGAGCATAAAAATTCATCGAACTATTTGGAAACTTTAGGCAAAAATCGTTTTCCAGCTATATAATTAAAAATAAAAACCTTAGTAAGAAATTCAAAAACAAATGATCAGTATACCTTTCTCAATATTTAAGTTATATAATTAAAATAAATTGTTACCACATGAAATAGCACATACCAGCATGTATCCTCTGTCAGTCTGTAATGCCGGATAGTATGTAATGTAATCATGGACAGAGAAGGTCCCTTCATTTAGAGATTGCTTTCTTGAAATGTATGTCTCCTCCCAGTGCTGTAATACTTTTGTCCAAGGACCAGCATTATTTTTCAACCATTGGTGGACATCTTCCACCTTTGAAAGGTGACCCTCCTCTGTCAAGTGAGCATAAATAAATAAATATATACACACAAACCTCATACATTTATTTATATATGTATGTGTGTGTGTTTTGGTTGATGTGACAATCATGACAGACTAACAACATCAAATGGCCACAGCCAAAGAGAAAATAACCAAAGGACCTCAACCATTAACTGAAACTGATATTGTATTGTAAAGCAGCGAGATATTGAAAGATGAAGCAATAAAAGTTATGCGTGGTACAAATCTTAAAACTGATAGGGCATACCTCTTTCTTAAATATTACTAAATTTCTTGATTATCTTGATGAATGTACATATGTAAAATTTGTTGAATTTTAAATGATCTTGATACACCAGTTATTTTTACAAAGAAAGTTATTCTGCAAATTTGTTGCTGTAGCTGCTCTATGCAACAACAAATGAGGGATCCCCATAAATGTAACAGATTTACAACATGCAATCGTGCATGTTGTAAATTCTTTATTATTATTAAAAATTATTCAACTTACCTAAACAGGAACTCTCATGCGTCCTCTTTGTACTCCTTCTACCCTGGATCAGTCCAAGCTTCGCGTGAGTACGGCGGGTATTGTACCACTTATAGTAGAGCTTCCCTTTCCCTGTCTCACAAACTCCTTTTGAATCAATAGATATCCATGCTGCCTAAAATAATTTAACCCATCAGGAGTGAGAGGAGTACCCAAAATATCACTGAGGCCTTTATCACTACCTTCCATTACAAGAAAGAGCATCAAGTTTACTTAATAAGAAATTATCATCACCTGAGAGGTAAATCTCAGGAACACAGAAATGTGTTAGGTAGACAGAATAATGAAATTGACTGTAGTTATCTGAAGAATGAGGTAATGTACTCTCTAGATTCGTAATCATAAGATCATACATTACTTTCCGTGGGGAACAGCTGAACAATTTGGTCAGCTAAATAATTTAGCCTATCAGGAGACAATCTGCAAAACAATGAATACCTTTATATATTTGTCCTTTTGCATTAAGTCTCTTCTTTAGTAGTGAAGAGAACATGTGTTAAAACTAACACAGGCTTTAAAATTAGATTTTCAATAGTTATAAGACACAATTGATTAATTTCATTTACAGCTAAATCAGATATAAACTCTTCTTTACTAAGAAGGTAAAACATGCAATGGCTGCTATGGCCTTAAGGAAGTACCTTTTATCAATGTCATCTCTCAGCTCATGGGCAATAATACGCCCAGCCAAAAGATCCCGTGCTTTTTTATCTAAAAATCCATTTTTTTTAAATGTCCCCAGGACTATCCCACACAGCACACACAAAATTTATGCCGTATAAAATATGCATAAATGGATTGGTATAAATAGTAAATAATATTCCGTCGATTATATACATATTATTTGAATAATATGCGCACACTGCAAATAATATGTAAATATTATACCATCTAAGATTGCGAATGATAGGTGCATAATATGTACATATTTTTTGAATAGACTACAATCGACGTCTTGCAAATAAGATCGACTGCGACCATCTCGAAAATCAAAATGGCAGTCATGTTGATAAGCCGGAAGCGCGAGAAAGAACTAGCTCCTCCAATATTTACGTTTTCTGGTACATAATTTGTGATCGCAGAAGCTTAATTTTAATTCTAATGGACAGTTAAGTGACGGTGAGTACCTAAATGATTGTTATGACCAGTGATTGGGTTGAAGATTATTTACGAATTCGTCATTGTTTTTTTCTGCCTTCCATGTTGATTTTTTGAATTGCTGCCAATTGACTCTATTTCTCATGTTTCAGGCACATACAGTCTTTAAAATATTGGGACATTAGGAATGATCCAACGACAATTCAGATCATCATTCAGCTATTTGATAAACGTGAAAAGTTTTGTGTGTTATGACAGTGCAGTGACTTTCGATGATACTTGAACGAACCAACTGTTGAAAAAAAATAGTTTCGATTTTTAGAAGAGCGTTGTTTTTTTTAAGAAAACTGCTGGTTTTTGTACACCCAGTGAACACTTTACAATTAAATGTTATGGAAAAATCAAACTTGATCGCTACTTTTTATTCACATGCAATGTATACAACACATCAATGGTATAAATTTTACATAAAATGTGTATATATATCGTATAATGTCCTCATAAATTGCATATATATCCGTATAATATGCAAACATTATGCCATACCATCAGTGCATATATTTTGCATATTATGCGCATATATCGCAATTTATGGGGACATTATACCATTTATATGCACATTTTATGTACATATTACGCACATGTTATACCATTGATGTGGCATAATATTCGCATAATATTGGAATATTATGTGCATATTATTCACTTTGTGCTGTGTGGGATACTTCCTTCACTTGATGACCTGAGAAGTTTTTCAAGATCCTATGGAAGAGTGTGCGGTTAAAAGAAGACACAACCACCAAACTTTGAGCATATCACCAAATATTGTGAAAAATTATGAAAAGCTGATGAGAATAGTGATGAATTCTTACCCACATA